>CAIGRS010232835.1:0-11106 GCA_903798395.1 Fraxinus floribunda | reverse complement strand
TTATCACATCACTTCAAAAAAAATGCATCTCTCATTTTAATGTACATCAAACACACTCATATTCTTTTTTCGTGGCCATAGCAACTTTTGCGGTGGAGCACATGGCCATCATCCCAACATGGAATTCCAAAACAGCTGTCACCGCCACGTGATTTCTGTACCTCCGCAATTCACGCTGCTAACTTCGCATCATAATTCAAAATATCGCATGATTGATCCCTCATATATTTCTTAATTAGCAATTTAATCCATGACTTCTAAAAAGAACAGTATTTTCCCATCGATAAAAATTAGTTTGTTTTAAGCACAACAAAGAGAGAGCTCTAAAATGTGTAAACTGTAAACAAGCCAATGGATTTAATGAACAAAAAGGCCAAGCTCAAATAAAAAAGAATATCTAAAAAATAGTGCACACAAAAAGTAAAAATAAATAATCGAACAATAACAAAACCCTAATCTTCATGCTCGCCGGAAACGTGAATATTCGAACTAGGTCAGTAGATCTAGAGCAAAAAAGCAGCAAAGAAGAACACTATAGCAGCAGATCCAGCAATCGATACTCTGTTCAAAGCAGCGGCGTTGGGTGAGGTGTTTGGAGCGCCGTCGGGTGAGGAGTTAGCGGCGCCACCGGGTGCGGAGGCGATAGATGGAGGATTAGCGGCAGGTGCACCGGCGGGAGAAGTGGGAGGTGCAGGAGGAGAAGACAATGGAGATTCAGAGGGTGATGAGCTTGTAGGAACTGAGGCTGGTGCCGGAGTTGGTGTAGCAACTCCCTGCGGTGGAGACGCAACTGGAACCGCTGCTGGAGACGCTTTCGGCGTGGCGGCTGGAGCCTGAGCTAATGCCATTGCAGCCAACAATGCAAAAACCAAAGCCACCATTGATTTAGAGTAAGCCATTCTCTCTCCCAGATACTTGAAATTTAGCAAAATAAAGAGAACTGTATAGGACTGTAGAAATGCTACTGTGTGTGAGAGAGAGAGAGAGCTCTATAGTATTGAAGGATAGCAGGAGAAGGAGACTAATATATACACAGAGATATAGAGAGAGAAAGAGGGAGGTTTAATGAGAGAGAAACAAATTAATTAATTTTTATTTAAATTAATTATGAGGTTTAAATTGTCTCTAATCATTGATAAACAAGTCAGCAACAGAGAAAAGGTCGACAACTCTACTAGGGACACGTGTTAACCGTTGGACGAATTCTGATTAATCGAAATAGATCTAAACCGTACGCGTGTGAATGTTGCTTTAAGGTTAATGTTAATCTGGGGGAATTTGAACGTTGGGAAATTTTTAGTGACCGTTGTGATTGGCACGTTGAATGATGATTAGAGTACAGATGATGGCCCTTCGTGTCTGGCACATGCTATTGTTTCTCAAATTTAGCCCAGTTTGACAAATCATTAAAATAATTTTTATTTTTAATTATACATTATTAAAATAAAATATTTTACGCTTTAATTCAAATTTTGTTTTTTCAATTTTTTAATCATACATTTTTAAAAAAATCACCGTTTAAATTTTTTTTTTTTTTCTAAAAAACTTATTCTGATGGTTGTGAAGGGGTTTAATATTTTGATGGTTTTAACTTTAGAGCATGTTTGGTAGAGATTAAAATCGGATTAAAATTAAAAAATAAATCATTATTGTTGACTTTTATTAGACGAATGAAATCCAATAATGTCCCTATTTTCAATTTTAATTGAATTTTAATTATTACCAAACAGACTCTTATATGTATTGTAGTGTACAAGAACGTGGGAAGAAGTTTCTTTTTGTTTTAGAGTACAAGGAAATAGATGTCTACAACCCAACGTGATGGGCGGAAATTGATAGCGTTTTGATTCCCAAGGAAAATGGATGGAAGATTCTTCAATAATATAGGAATAGGACTGAGTTCAGATTCATATTTCGAGGTTTGACGGACGGTCTTTAAAGATTGGAACGAAACTTTGCGAAAGCCCTTCCCTTTTTTTTTTTAAATAAAAGGGAGATAATAACCAAAATTCCAAATAGAGGTTACTTGAAGATTGATGTTTCTTTATTCAAAGATTCAACGTCGAGATAGCACAAGCGACTCTCAGCCTAAATTGATTTCATCTCCAATCCTACACCAAAATTTGAAGTAAATTTTACACCAAACTAAAATTGCCTTCAACCCATTATACCAAAAGTTGTACCAAATAATTAATGTGTAATTATTTATTCACTTTTTTGCATTATTAATGATTTATTTATCTAAAAAAGTATTTATTTATTTAATTTACTATTACATGAATTACTAAATAAATAATTACATTTCGTTAATGAAAATATAGAATACATTAATAATAATAATAATAATAATAATAAAGAATTAAAATTTGTTGTACAACAAGAAAATGACACAATTACCCTTAATAGAAATTTGGTTCAACATGGAAAAGAGGGGCAAAAAAGACATTAAGCAAAAAAGGTGCAAGTGAATACTTTGCACTTTGCACAATTTTGGTGCAAATTATGGTGTTGGGTTGGAGAGGGATTTCACCAATTTTTTGGTGCAAACTGAGGAAAAATGGTGAAATGGTACAAGAGTTGGAGATGCCCTAAAAGTCAAAAAAAAGTTACCCCTTCATATCAATGCAAGAGTTATTAGGAGAAAATATGTACACTAGTTAACGCAAATGCACCCGATTATCAAAGAACCACGGTGCTATTATTGAAAGGAAAACGATACTTATACACTCCGAAATGTAAACCAAGGTTTAAACACGTGAAGGGAATTAAACCTCTGTGCACATGTGAAGGGGATGTAAACTCGAGTGTACACCCTTATATACATATAGCATCTCCCTGATTGATATAAATGACTATTCACTTCAGGAATAATCTACTTGTACACTATGGTGTCCATCGGGGTGTCCATAATGGACACCCGGCTGCAAGGGAGAGCATTTGTATCAAGCACAATTCAGTAACAAAGAAATTTCTTAAGAAAAAAAAAACCCCAGAATAGTAAGGAAAGGAATAAAATCAGTTTCTCCAAATAAAAACAACAAATAGAGGAGTGAAAATCTCCTTCAAGGACGAATACCCTCACTATTGTGGTTCATCATCTTGATTTGAAGCATCTTTTATCTCATCAGCTCCATCCTCCTGTAGCAAAAGCCATATACAGATAAATCAAATACCATAAAGAAAACAAACGCAGAATGAGAAGTTTGTAGCATGTGAAATCATAATGGCTTGTTTGGTAAGACGGTTTGTATAGCAATTGGGTTGCAGTTTGGTCCTATCCAGTACTATATAGAAAGAAATGCTGACATGCATATAACAACAAGTTCTACATAAAGTCACCATATCCCTCACATTCCTTCGATCCAAAGCATAACTGTTCATATAAGTTTTCAGGAGAATAAGGGATGACGTTTTGAGTGTTCATGTGCCAATTTTGGGTTAAATAATGCTGACTTATCTTCTTGTAGGATCTTTTTCAAAGCATCTTACTCACAAGTCAAAATCATCCTATGATCCTTCTAAAGTCACCATTTTAACCTAACTTCAGAAAATTTACAAGAGTGTAAACTTGGGATTCCTATTACATTGTTTCTAATCCAGGTAAAGCAATTGCGCTATAAAATACAATGTTTGTAGCAATAGAACTGGCCCCAACAATTATGTGCCAAGAAAAAAGTTATATTTTCAATTTAAAGGTATGCCACTAAAGTATAATTTGTCTAAAAGATAGTAACTTATTAGTAGTGTACTCAATCAAATGTTCTCTTAATCTCTACCACAACTTCAAAGTGTAAAATCGGGGGTGGGGCGAGAGTCCCGGAGCAAGCAGCATGTGCTGAAAGCCAGAAGCGCACCAATTCTTTTTGCAAATATTCTACTTGTACAACACTACTATCCATTTATATACAAATATTCTACTTGTACAACACTGGTTCACAAGATTGGTTGACAACACTCTCACAGTGGCGGATCCCACTATGTTTAAAAAAACAAAAAATTTATCATCCCACCCACTCCCATGTGTGAGGTTTTGTTAATCGATGTTGTACGTCTAGCACCTCTCTTCTTTTTTGTGTGCGCTTTTTCCATAAATAAAAATAAAAAATGAAGGTGTCAAGTCGAGCACAGACCGTGCCTCCAACTTTTCTGCACACCTGCTCCAGCCAGCTTCACACCTTCAAAACCACAATTTTCCAGGAAAAGAGAATAAACAATAGCCACAGAATCCGATACTTTTTATTCTGCAATGATGTCAAATTGTCAATAGTGAGTTTTCTATTTTAAATTTTTCCTGCAAAAAGAAACAACAGAAATAGGACAGTAGGAACAAATGCATATTTATGATTATTGTGCCAACATTAGAAAATTAAACAATTACAACATTTCTTACATCATTCCTTACACTCTACCATATAATATCATTTAATTGGACAGTTTTAAAAAAAAAAAAAAAATTTCAACCAATCGTTTTTTGACAACACAGCAAATGTCATCCATAGTGTCAAGAGGAAGTGTGCGAGCATCATAATCCAAAAATAAATGACCACAATATAGTATAGTACTCGTTGATAACAATTTAATCAAAGGGGCCGCATTACATGGTTCTAACGGACACACCAAAATCTTTTATTCCCTCAACTTGCTATATTTAAAAAAAAAAAAAAGGATTATGCTCGACACAGATTCTCTGAACTTCAACGGCGTGTGCAACATCTACAGAGGACCTGGAAAGGTGCCGTTTTCCCTTTGCTCATTCCATCTTTCAATCTGCAGACACAATTAGATTAAAAATAAATAAAAAAATCTCGATTTAGAACTTAATATTGATTTATTACCAGTAAAAACTGCTACGTGATATCCTCAAGTTCACACATGCAATAATAAAAAATGATCTAAAAAGTAAAACTAATTTCAGGACCTAATTCGAATTTTTCAGTCAAGAAGTTTAGGAGCAAACAGCACTAACACTAGCTAAGAAGTTATTTATTCTTATGTTCGATCCTAAATTTTTGGAAAACATCAAACACAAATGATGACTGGTAAATCCCCAAGAACATGGATGAGGAAATCAGAATGATTGGGAAGAGAGACACAAAAACTTGATGACAACCAGAAGTCGAAAGGTGATTCTCTCACGCTCTATACAAACTTATGTTTGATCATGGAATATATGAAAACAAAGCATCCATCAAACATGAGTAACTGGAAAATCCCCAAAAACGTGGATGAGGAATCAGAATGACTGGGAACAGAAATACACGGCAACTTGATGACAGTAAGTTGATTCCCCTAAGTTCTCTACAAAAACACAACCTTCATAACAAATAGGAATAGACTGCAGAATACGATTGAGTCATCACTGGCCTTTTAACAATACGATTGTATGCAGAGAACCTAATTTAAATAAAAACAATAGACTGATGAATGACGAGTTTAAAAGGGAGATGAAGTAAATTTTAGATGATAGATCTGGGTTTTATGAGATGCTTCCTTGGAATTGAGGTGAAGCAAGACCATGATTAGCAGCCTGAGAGTTAGACAAGCCACTAGAACTCTTAAAAGAGATGAAAATTAGAAGAAAAATAGGCAGGAAGTAACTGAAGAAGAAAGCAAGCACACTAACTGCAACAGTTAGGGTGTAACAAGAAAAAAATTAGCGCCCCAAGAAAAATGAAGACTTCCTATTGAATAGGATATAGAAAACTAATACTAAAACTTTTATAATAATTTTTTTTTTTTCAATAACGTAGGGTTGCAAAAATCTCCAAGGAGTTGGTTAAACGTAATTAGCACTATAGCATACCCCGTGCTCGCATATAAACATGTTATCAAGTCATTGCAAGTGAGCCGTTCCATTCTCCTTATTAATCAATTATAAAGAGCAATTTGTACCAATAAGATCCAATACACATCCTTCCCCTTCCTTCACTTTCCCCTGGATTATGCATTGCTATCAAGAAATAGGGAAAATAGAAAATCTGTTTTCTTAGCAATGTAACAACATACCCATTCACCCGGACAAAGGGAACGGTAATATTTAGCAAACTTGTTACATTCTTGAGCATCTTCACCCTTTGCAGCAACACACCTGAGAAGACTACCATTTAGTAAAGAAGGCAAAGACATAGTTGATCATAAATTGCTAAAAGAAGGTATCATTACAACTAGTCTAGCTACCTGTGGTATTCAATATATCGGGCGAAGCAGTGCCTGGTTTGATTTGTTGTAGGGAAACGATAGTCAGCTGGTGCTGTTTCAAGCTGGTACCCCAAGTAGAAGAGCAACAAAATGTGTAAATCAACAAAGCAAACACATTAAGTAGGTCACGATCATTAAAAAGGGCTGTAAGCTAACCTTGATCTCTGGAGTCTCTTCTGCCTCTTGCTCACCTGCATCCTCAGGTTCAGAACTATCAGTGCTTTCTTCACCGGCAGCTGGATTGACCTCACCAGTGGCTTCATCAACAGGAATGGTTTCGTTGCTTTCTCTAGCAGCACTATCAGAGTCTTTGACACTCTCCTCAGCAGCAGCAGAAGAAACTTCACTATCAACAGAAACTGGGGTTTCCTCAGTTTCCGCAACAACTTCCTTGGTAACAGCATTTACTGAGGGTTTATCCCCAGTTTCTTCCGCAAATTTTGCAGCAATTTCTGATTTTCCCGCATTCTCCTTCAGTAAATATTGCTATTCATCAAAGAACCACAATTTTTATGCTGTAATCAGTCAACCGAAAACGAATTCAAACCACAAATGAAGAGAAAACTTTATTCTTAATTTTATCATTTTTTCAAGTACTTCTCTTGAAAAGTTAGATTTTTCAATGTTCTCATCTCTGTAGCTCTTCAGTAATCATTAGCACCAAGGAAAACAGAAACATTCACATATAATTGAGGTCACTAGGCCCAATATTAGTTCACTAATCTGCTACAAGACTTGTAATGTCATCAAGGACATGAAACCTTANAAGTTTTAGAGGGAAAAATACTTTAAATCCTCATATTAAAATCTGAATAGTTACACGGCTTTATATAGCCAATACAAAGAATGGGAAACCTAGAAAAATAGGAAACTAATCCTAGAAAATAGGAAACTAGAATAATCACTGATTTCCTAGAAGATTTACAGCTGTACAATCTTTCCTTAAAATATGTTTCCCATAAATACAGATTTCGGATTTTAACAGTTTCACGTAGGAATTCTAGAAGAATAAAGTAAATTATAAAAAAGCAAGCAAGTCATGCTTTCTAGGGCCAGATGGAGATTGAACTGAATAATGAAAGTTGAATAATTTGAATAACTTAATTTCATAGCTTGCTTGTGTCTCAAACTTCATTAACTTCCTTCCACCATATGCATAGAAAATGGTTACTCACAACACAATTTCATTTCAAATCAATGGCCCAAGGTCCAACATCTCTGGAAACAATTGTCAACTCTAAGAATATGATGCATGATTAAGATAGGAAAATGTGCATTGAACAAACACAAGTTTATTGGTTCGACTTGTGTATATGTAGTTCTGTAGAGTCCAACACTCGGTCTGTGAGGACTTGTCTTATTGAAAAGTGGAAGACTTTTCTTTGTAATCTTTAAGGAAGTCTTTGATCACACAGACTCATTCCATTTAAACCAACGCCATTAACATTATAAGTGACATGGTCACCAATTCTCCTTTATAGATTGATTGAACTCAACCATTGAAACGATCCAGTCCTAGTTATTTTATAACTACCATGTACCCCGCCTTTCATATGTACTCCATTTTTCCTATTTATATGAATGATACGCATGATACTACTGAAGGATCCAAAAATGTCAATAATAATTTCTGACAGAAAATTAGTCCATAACCTTCCATGTTTGATGAGCCTCTTAGATTTAACTTTTAAGCATAACTTTTTACTGATGGAAGTACACTTAAAAAAATTAAAATTAGCATATAACACCTTTTGTAATTATAAACCTTCCATTTACCACTATAATTCACTATTAGACAGAATGACTGGTGATTAAAAAAATTCTCATTTTTAAGAATTTGCTACAGAAAGAAGGTTAGTGGCCTTAATAAAAGTAGCAAAAACTTCAAGGAACTATGTGGACAATATCACATGAAACTTCTGAAGCATAATGTTTAATCTGCCACAACATTGCATTTCCTCGATTCCAATTCATAATGAAAAAGATGTATATCAGATACTAGTACAAAATAAAAATTTATGCAAAATACAATTTTAAGAAACAAGTGATCTAAAACATTAATATCAATGACAAACTTGCACTTAATATAAATTCCAAATGAAGATTAATTCCTTGGGGAAACCTAAGAAGAAGTTAACAAGTCATTCAGAAAGAAAAATGAGAGAAGTCCTTGGAAGGGAAAAATAACAATATAATGCATGAGGCTCCTTTGTAATCTATAAAAGATAACAACTCTCATTTCAGCAATATTATAAATAAAGAGGGATATTTTATAGCAGTAAGAACTCGAGCTTAATTTTAGTCGCACAATTACCAACTATTCTAGGACTGAACTCAGACTCTTGCATTTGGTAAATGATAATATATAACTAATACAACTAAATGTTGAAAACTTTGTTATACCACACATCACATCAACTCTTGACACATGAAATGCATATATTTATATGGTTTTATACATGGAAATAAGTGGGTAGAGAATGCAAAGGGATAGAAATTTGAACTTCTCCCAGCATGTACAGGCTAAAAAGCACTGACACGGACATGGACAAGAGTATCCGACACGATATATATCAAACACGTCGATACTCGATTTTTCGAAAAAATTCCAATACGATACTAGCCAACACGTTGATTAAAATATTTTTTCTTTAATTTAATAGTCTTAAGTAATATATATATATATATTTTTTTTTTGCAATTTACGTGTATTACCATTATAAAGAAAGTGGATTGAGGATTTGACTTCCTTTGTAAGTTTTATTGGGGGGTAAAATGGTAAAAAATAAATTTTTGGGTTTCTTGAGGGTAAAACTGAAAAGAAAGCCTATTTGATAGATATAGAAAAAGTAAATTTTGCAGACTATTTAACGTTTTGGGGCCCAACACATTTGACTTGAATAGTAGATTTCAATAATTGAGTTTACTCCTCAAAGTCCAAAAACGTCTTTTCATTCTTAAAACATATACAATGCCTCTTCATTTCCAAAACCTATCCGAACACGCCTCTTCTACATTTCGTCTTCTTCCTCAACGTCTCTGCATTTCTTCTTTCTCCTCAGTCATTTCTGCACTTCTTCCAACCATCCCTGCATTTCTTCTTCATGAGCGCGATAGCTCCGATTTTGCTTACTGTTTTCAATTGCCGACCTAATTTCTTCTTCATCTTTGACATACCGCAAAGGATCTTCGACAAGAGTCGACGACGTGTCAGAGACGTACCAGTGTTTGATATGCTAAAGCCGATAGCGTGTCGGTGCTTCCCAGTGTATAGGTTTCTTTTGTCGATTTATAAAGCATCTCCCCTATTACATGGGGACTTTTATTATTTCAATTTAACTATTGTACCAGAGAAGTCTTCAATCTTGTTCTTGTTTAGCAAAAACCAGATAAGGTGTAAATGAGCCAATCAAGACCTAAGTTTTAACATGCTTACACTTTCAACAAGTTCGTCGGATAAACCTAAAATATATAGTGAGTTAGGCTTATATTATCCTCGGATAGTAAACCAGCTTAAAATATGTTAACAGTTCTAATATAGCTCTAATATCTGAAGAGCCCAGGTTACAAACCTAATACAAGAGTGATTGATTCACTATAAAACCCTAATCATACATCATAAGAGGAGAAATTCATTTATTTACTTAACAAGGTAACTTTTTGAGATAGAATTCCAAATTTTAATACGGTATCAGAGCTCATTAAAGTCCAACGAGTAATTTGATTCTATTAATATTAAAAAATTAGTATAAGGATTTTAAGAATGTTTACTCAAACGAGCCACCATCTTGCGACAGCACGTTAAGGAATAAAAATTTCACTAAAGATGAAAACATAGACGAACTTATAAAGGATTGTATTGCTTCTCTTAATAAAATTGACCCTTTAAGATGGAAACCCAAGTAATGGGTTGTAATATCATATCACTTTGGGTTACATCTTAAAAGTCAAACTTGTTAATAGAAATAACCCACGCACTTATAAATTGGTATATGCTTTTCATGGTTACTTGACGTGAAATTTTATTCTTAACTAGATGTGCTCGCTCTTACCGATTTATTCCTCCTAATTTAAGCTGGAAAATATTCAATTATATATATATATATATATATACTCTCTCAAATAAAGTTGATCCAGCAACACCAAATCTGATAGATCATGAAACTCAGAGCTAAATAACAGAATTTCACCGAGAATCATTAAATTACAAAATACAGTAAAGAAAAAAATAATAATTAAGAACAACAAAAATTAAATGAGAATATGGGAACGAAATTACCTCAGCTAGAGATGGGGTATTGGAGGCTTCAACTTCAGCCATTGATTGCAAGAGCTAGTTGGAGAGTGAAGAGGCCAATTGAAAGAGAAAATGCACTAAACGCAGAGGAAAATGGAGCAGGCGGAGAAGAAATGACGACGAAAAAATTGTTAGCAAGATAGATATGGGTTTGGGCCGTACATGTAATGGGCCTTAATGGACTGGATGAAAGTTTCAAAATTAGATGGTTGATGAAAAATTCATATATCAGTTGTATAGTTTACACCAATTCAAAAATCAGGTAAATAGGTAACAATTCAAAACTCAGGTATTAGGTAATTAATTAAAAATATTTATTAATTAGGTCACAATTATAAAATCATTTGGTCACAATTTATTTATTGATCACATATTATTAGATTAATTGGTCAATGATAATTTTGAGGTCAAAAATTTTAAAAATTATAGGTCACAGTTAATTTTACTAGTCACATATTTTCAAATTTATTGGTAACAGATTATTTGTCAGTCACATATTGTCAAATTTTTAGGTCACATTTAAATACTTGATCACAAATAACCAAATACTTAGTCACATACCACCAACAATAACAACCATCGTCGTCGCCACCTCTACCGCCACAATCATC
>CAIGRS010232829.1:0-15930 GCA_903798395.1 Fraxinus floribunda | reverse complement strand
ACTTAAAGTCCCTGATATGGGGCTCGCGACCGTATAGTTTTAAGCCTATGCGGTCGCATAGGCAAAGGTATTTGCCTATGCACCCCATTTTCCCTCTTCTTCTAATTTTCATGGTTTCACTTCTTGATTTCTCAATCTCTCATACATATATTTGAACAACACCATTATATAACATAATGAAGTAAACGAAGTGAAATGGGAAAAAAATCATGCTATTCGTTAGCAATGGTAATGATCAACAATTTTAGTGACGGTGGGATCACTCTTAGTGTCAAAGTAAAAAATACATTACAATTTCATCGAAGAAGGCAAGCATGCATGCATGGTAAATTGCAAAATGGAATTCTGATAGGGATTCAACTCAGATGGGTTAGCTCTGCTGTCAACTTCCATCCACAGACAGATGCGTCCATTACAACATCAACAAATTTGAAGAAATTGAGGGACCCCTTTTAATGTACAATTTTCTAAACACAGTCAAAACGAAAAAAAATAAAATAAAAATTTATTACGAAACAAAGCAGGTGGACCGGACCCATGCACGGATCTTTTCACTCCATTTTATTTATTTTTTATTTTTTTTTTACAGCCATCTAAGGTGTGTTCATGTCCTATGGCTTTTCTTTTAATTAAAGTTCATGTCCTATGGCTTTTCTTTTAATTAAAGTTTGTCTCTGCATCAACTAAAATTTTAGAATAATGTTTTTTTTATCACCAATTTAGGTGGCTACATTTTATAGAATTGTACAAGTCAGACGACTTTGCATTTAAATTCATTTGATGTCTGTAATTGCCACCTAATTGGTGCTTAACATCATTGTGATTACTAACATTACTAAAAATTTATCCAGCACTTTATCGAGGAAGACTTTTGAAGAAAATTAGATAGAATTTCGATTTATAGAGAATGATTTACCCGATCACCATCTTATTTTGAAAATGATTGATCTAATTTCTATTCGACCATTGTGTCCTACGGTCATATCTTCAATTCTTGCTACTCAAATTCAGTAATTATCACATTTTCCATCTCCTCTAAGAATCAATTAATGTTGAGGGCAAACTAAATCTTTTACTACATTACTCACTACTACTAAATTTGAGTGACCGACTTGATATTCATATTCTCAATCAAGGAAGCCTCGATACCCACATACAGTTGAGAGACCTGGCAACGCTAACTACCCCATATTATAAGGGGGGAAAAGTAGATCTTTCCCTCGATCTATCAAGTACCACTTTGGAGGGTAGAAATAACTATTATGGGTTTTCTTTCATCAATATTTTGGAATAGTGGTAGTGTTTAAGCTGCATTCGATCACTATCATTTGACTGATCCAACCCATGAGTTTAAGAGCTATTTTGTTGCTCCCCAACAAATACGTTTTTACAATTTTCTCATTGGTTTGCATTGAAAATGGACATGGTAATGAACGCGTTGATTGTGCTATGTGGATATCATCACTTATAGATTTGTTTACCAACAGATGATGTGACTAAATTTGAATGGATCAAAATCTTATCAACAAAAAAATAAAACAAAAAAAAAAATCTCTCACTTTCTTTTTGACACCTTATCAATGTGTAAAGATTATGTAAAAGATGATGTAAAGTAAGTATTTTCCATGAGAGAATAACTATGGTAAAATATGAAATATTGTTTAATTCGAACTTATAAATGACTTGACGAGAATGACCATATTTAAGAAGAAAAATGAAAAGTCCATTCTTAAATTCTAAGTAAGAAGAATATCAAGGTACATGAAGAATTATTCACGTACGATGACTTTTCAATTCTGGGCAAAGAGATCATTATTCTTCTCACTAACTTTGTCATTGAAAATAAGTTTTCCTTTATTTTTTCTGAAGTTTAATTTGATATCAATCTATAGACAGCTTGTTCGGTAAGATAATATACACCAAATATTCCTTAAAGAAACTTTACTATCCACGATAATTTGTCGCGCATATACCAGACTATACCTTCAGGAATTATTTATTTTCCCTAACGCCCTTGAAAACGAAATCCATTCAATCTATTCAAAAGTAACAACCCCCTCACCTACCCCCAGAACCTTATAATCAATTTCATAGAACTTCCCCCGCTGGCCACAGCCACCCCACCACAACATGATCAAGCCCCTACCTACCCAATCCTCGCACTGCCACCTTACCTAAAAATACTTGGATAGGACGATTCTATATGTAAATGTGATGAGATAATACATTTAAATCACATGTCAATCCCAAATCACTTCAACAGCAAAGTGGATTTGCTTCCCATCCAACATTTTTGTGTCTTGATTTGAGTAAACAATCCTACAACGTATGAATTTAAGAGCGTGAACTGAAATATATCCACCATATAATCAAGCCCCCGCCTACCCCTGCCCGGGGCCTTCGCTCCCATCTATCTCCGTATGTATTTGTAGTACACTTAGAGATATACATACGAGATTCAAGAAAGCAAAAGAGATACGAGTGTAAAAGCCACCTCATTCCGACAAAAACCAACTTACAAACGTATGTTCATGTCTTGTTACTCCAAATAGCACCCTCAGTGACATCCCCACCGCCTACTATTTTTCCTTCCCCTCTTTCACTCCTTATTTCCTCATTGTCTTCTTATTTAATCATCTCTCTCTCGACCCATTTTCTTTTCAACCATAATTTCTTTATCTATTTAAATTTCCGGCACGGAACTTGGCCTAATCATCAATGGCCAAACTTGTCGTAGAAGTCCTTGATGCTAGTGATCTCATGCCCAAAGATGGCCATGGCTCTGCCAGTCCCTTTGTACAAGTCAAATTTGAAAAACAGAGCCATATAACTTCAACAAAATCTAAAGATCTCAACCCTCAATGGAATGAAAATCTTGTTTTCAATGTAAAGAATCCCATAGATTTTCCTAATCAAACCATTGAAATTTTTGTTTACAATGATAATAAACAAGCCCATCATAATAACTTTCTCGGCCGGGTTCTGATTTCCGGTGGGTCTGTTCCTTTTTCTGAGGCTGAAGCCATGGTTCAGAGATACCCTCTTGATAAAAGAGGGTTTTTTTCTAACATAAAGGGTGATATTGCTTTGAAAATTTATGCGGTGCATGGAAATGTTAATGGATTTCAGGCTCAGGCCGAGTCTTTTCATCCACCCGAGGAAGTGGAAAATCCTTCTCATCATCATCATCACAAAGCAGCAACAGAAAGTACTCCTTTACAGGAGATTAATACTAATAAGCTTGATGAAGAGTACTACTACAAAGAAAATCCCGAGAAGAGCAAGAAGAAGAAGGAAAAGGAAGTGATGACCTTTTACTCTCTTGGAACAGGTTCTGGTGGTCCAGCAACCGGGCCATCTCCACCTCCACCTCCAGCTGAAAAGCCAGTTTCAATGGAACCCCGGACTGATTTTGTGAAGGCTGGATCGACCCCTGCGGCCACCGTTATGCAGATGCAATTTCCGGGTCAGAAACCTGACTATGGATTGGTGGAAACTAGGCCTCCTTTGGCTGCAAGAATGGGATACTGGGGAAGGGACAAGACTGCAAGTACTTATGATTTGGTGGAGCAGATGAATTTTCTGTATGTGAATGTTGTCAAGGCTAAGGATCTTCCAGTGATGGACATATCAGGGAGTCTTGATCCGTATGTTGAGGTGAAGGTTGGTAATTACAAAGGAGTGACTAAGCACTTCGACAAGAATCAAAATCCGGTATGGAACCAAGTTTTCGCATTTTCTAAAGAGAGATTACAGTCCAATTTGATTGAAGTTACAGTAAAAGATAAGGATATTGGGAAGGATGATTTTGTGGGGAAAGTTCTGTTTGATATAGTAGATGTGCCTGTTCGAGTGCCACCTGACAGTCCATTGGCTCCTCAGTGGTATAAATTGGATAATAAGAAGGGGGAGAAGATTCACCATGGGGAGATTATGCTTGCAGTTTGGATGGGAACACAAGCTGATGAGGCATTCCCAGAGGCTTGGCACTCTGATGCTCACAACGTAAGCCAACAAAGTCTCGCCAGTACACGATCAAAGGTGTATTTTTCTCCTAAATTGTATTATCTTCGAGCCCATATCATCTCAGCTCAAGATCTTGTTCCTTCAGACAGGGGGCGGCAACTGGATACATTTGTGAGGGTGCAGATAGGGCACCAGATTAGACCCACTAGGCCTTCTCCAATGAAACACATCAATCCAGAGTGGAATGAGGAACTTATATTCGTAGTATCCGAGCCTTTCGATGAGTATATAGTTATAAGCGTTGAGGATAGAATTGGACCTGGCAAGGATGAAGTACTTGGAAGACTGATCATACCAGTTCGGGAAGTTCCACAGAGAGTTGAAACCAAGCTTCCAGAACCGCGCTGGCATGCTCTTCACAAGCATTCTGTGGCAGAGGAAGAAGGGGAGAAGAAGAAAGAGTCAAAATTTGCGAGCAGAATCCTTCTCCGGCTCTGTATAGATGCCGGTTACCATGTTCTTGATGAGTCTACGCATTTCAGTAGTAATCTTCAGCCATCATCAAAGCATCTAAGGAAGCCCAACATTGGAATTCTTGAAGTTGGAATTTTAAGTGCTCGCAATTTGCTGCCAATGAAGGCCAAAGATGGAAGAACTACAGATGCTTATTGTGTGGCAAAGTATGGGAACAAATGGGTTCGAACTCGAACACTTCTTGACACACTGAATCCTCGTTGGAATGAGCAGTATACGTGGGAGGTTTATGATCCATGTACTGTGATTACAATTGGTGTTTTCGACAATTACCACATCAATGGAAAGGATGATGTAAAGGATCAGAGAATAGGAAAGGTGAGAATTAGGCTCTCAACTTTAGAAACTAATAGGATTTATACACATTTTTATCCACTGCTCGTTCTTTCACCTTCGGGATTGAAGAAACACGGGGAACTCCATTTAGCAATACGGTTCTCCTGTATTGCTTGGATGAACATGGTGACACAATATGGGAAGCCATTGCTTCCGAAGATGCATTATGTGCAGCCCATATCGGTCAGGCACATTGATTGGCTCCGCCACCAGGCAATGCAGATAGTGGCTGCGAGACTATCCAGGGCCGAGCCACCACTCCGAAGGGAGGTAGTCGAGTACATGTTGGATGTGGATTACCATATGTTTAGCCTCAGGAGGAGCAAAGCCAACTTCCAACGTATAATGTTGCTTGTTTCTGGGATTTCATATGTCAGCAGATGGTTTGATGGAATCTGTTACTGGAAAAACCCCCTGACCACTATCCTCGTACATGTTTTGTTCTTGGTACTGGTTTGCTACCCGGAATTGATCTTGCCAACTATTTTCCTCTATCTTTTCGTCATTGGCCTGTGGAACTACAGGTTCAGACCTAGGAAACCGCCTCACATGGATGCTCGACTCTCTCAAGCCGAGAATGTTCATCCTGATGAACTGGACGAGGAATTCGATACATTTCCATCCTCTCGACCCACAGACATTGTGAGGATGAGGTATGATAGACTGCGAAGTGTTGCAGGCAGAGTTCAAACTGTTATGGGAGATTTGGCAACGCAAGGGGAAAGAGCTATTTCAATACTAAGCTGGAGAGATCCCAGGGCTACAGCAATCGTTATCATCTTTGCTTTGATCTTGGCTGTGTTTTTGTATGTAACCCCGTTCCAGGTTGTGGCCGTGCTGGCCGGGCTTTACTGGTTGCGCCATCCTAGGTTCAGGCACAAGATGCCTTCTGTACCTGTCAATTTCTTCAAGAGATTACCCTCCAAATCAGACATGCTTCTATGAGATTAAGGTGGTTCAATCCTCGTTTACTCATTCAGGTAAAGCAGAAAGATAGCTTGGCAATAATGTTGGCAGCAGATAAAACAAAATCGAATTGCCTAGTGCACAAGTGCTTGCAACTTCTACTTCAAGAATTTACTTCAATATATGTAACAGACCAACAATTTTCTTCTATACGTTATCTGTTTAGGACACGTTTCAATTTTCGGTTGAATGGGATGAGAGGAACCAAGTGTAAGCATCACTATTTGTTTATATATAAATAAGGATCCAAATGCCATGTTTAATAAATTCTTTCATCAACAAATTTTTGAAAACTCAGCACAAAAAATCCAATGGAACTCAAGGATTACAACATAATTTAGATTTTTTTTTTTAATCACTCGTATGATTCTAAGGTCTAGAAATAAGTGCAAATTTAGGACCCAAAATGCAGCAGCATCCCGGAAAAACCCAACAAGTTCATTAAAAAGACAAACTTCTAGACCCCAGGTACATAAGTAAAGCAATTATTGTTAATAAGCTCGCAAGAATTCCACCAAAAAGAGCTCTATCAACATGACCCCAATTGCACCCATGATGAGAAGTTTCCGGCTTTTTGTCATATTCCAACATTGTCTCATTTTCCACCTTTTTGTGAGAACTGTTCTTGCGCTTCCGAATTAACCATCCAATGAGGTTTTGGTTACTATGTTCACTTGGCCTTGGGTCATTCCTGGGAACCGAGACAATCTTATCCTCAGCATGTATGCAGCTACTTGTCAATTTACAAGCACATGGTTCTGGCTCTTCTGAACACGTACAGGTTTCACTCGTGTTTGAGCATGGTGTGTCTTTGTTAGCCTGACTCTCACTAGAAGCACTACCTCTATTGAGAATCTCGATCACCTCTCCAAAAACTGACCATCTTCCAATAGACGTTATCTTCACTATGGCTGAAGTCCCCAACATGCTTTCTGGGCCAACTACCAGCACCTGAATGTATCCCTTTGTGTGACCCACCTAAAGCAAGGAAAATATATTAGTGGTACAGGGAGGCACTTAACCAAGAACATTATATCTGATAACCATTTGCACATTTTGATAGATGGGGTGCTTGAATGGATTTCCATGATTCACAAAGTTGTATCAAATTCTTTCCAATTATTGATATGACGATATCAAAATAAAGTTCTCTCTCTTAATGTTCCTCTATAAGTGCTGAATTTGAATATCAAGTAATAAAATAGTCATAGATTGCACTATAGTTATTAGACTACAGTGAAAGCTTAACAGCCAAAATTAATATAGCCCTACTAGAAGGGTTATTCATCAATGTAACTCCACTTGCGACTGATTGTGACAAATGAGAAAAAATTAACTTTGCCGCTAAGAAACGAATCAGAGATCTATAAAATTCACGGTATCAAACATCAGTGAACCCCAAGACAATCTTACCAAGTGAGTTCCATCTGTGGCAGTATCTGTGATCCATATCCTCTCCACTTTGCCTTCCATTCCAACATATGGGGCAAATGATTCGAATACACTAGTCAATTCACGACTTCGTTTCTTCACGGAAGTACTAGGAACTTTTTTCATCCTTGCAGCTGGTGTTCCTGCACTGAGAAAAAATAGGCAATAAAATATCCAACTATGACGATTTTGCTAAGCAAGAATTAGGCAAGCACCAGATAGTTACAAAATAAGCACATTCTATGGACTAATTAAATCTATACATATTCATCAAGAAACGAAACCCTGTGTTGTCATGATGGCAACTACATGATGAGGATGGACTACCCGCTTCAAAACTCCAGGGGAAAAATAATCCACTAGCAAAGGAATAAATTAATAACAGACAAAATATGAAGTACCATAAGCTCAAGTTAAACAGTATATGCCACTAAAAATCAAAAAACTTCTTCAGTTTCTCACTTTTCTCTTGGGGCAAGGGGTTGGGTTAAAGAGTATCGGGCTACATCCTCTTTTAAGGACGGGCTCCTTCCTAGGAAATTTGAGTTCAGTGAATCAAAATTTTAGTTAATATTCCCCATACTTCTACTGCTTTTCGTAAAGGTGGTTTTAGTTTGTCATTATCATGCTCAAAAACTAAGAAGCACTGATACTTGTAAACTTGTTAACAACTCATATCCGATACGTATCCAAGCTCCGATACCCTTCAATATGTACTTCATACTTGTTTTATATATATATATATATTTTTTTTTTTTTTCGATGCAGATCCGATACGTATTTTTTATTTATTTTACATTTTTGTATGATTTTCGATACGTATCCTATACTTCATGGTTCACATAAACCCCTTATTACAAAACATGGCTTTAAAACTTCTTGTGCAACCTTCTTTTTCATCTAGTGCTAAAAAAAAATTGGAGTACGTACTCTTTTGTACACTCTACGAGAAGGAATAAAATAACTTTCAACGAGCTGAAAAATTGGTTTTTCATTCATAGCAATTTGTGTTTTTTATTAAGAAAATTAGATCTCTATTTAAAAGGAGAATAAAAAATGTGGGACATTGTTAGAAACTCATTTGATATTTGATAGGAACTGCTAAGTTTACCGCAAGGAAATATAAAAGGATACTGAAGAAGATGAATTTTGTGGGAATTTTCTGTAATATATTCACTGAATGAAGATAACAGGCAACAAGAATTAAACTGAAATTCAGCATGCAGGGCTGATCCTCTTACTTCTACTAATTGTATTCCATACCTCTCCTGCCCACCCTCCATATTTTATTTATAGCCCCCCGTCCCCTAACGACCCCTAACAACCTGGAAAACAACTCTTAACAGAAAATAAGTGACTCAGCTAATTCTGGAAGCTACTATTGTTGAAGCTACTATTGTGCCTTGCTGTCATTTGGCTGGTTCCTCCTGTGCTGTGTTGGTTTTTCTGGCGCCTGGAGTATGTGAATTTAATTGGGGGTTTATCAATGTTCTTGAAGGTGTTTGACTGCTTGAGGTTGCTAATCTATCGTTAGATAAGCAAGAGTTAGAAAGTGTTATTTTTAATAATAATGAAAAAAAATTGATGTTTATGATGTTGAAGAAAATGAAGTATCGACAATTAATGGTTAAGATAAAGTGCTTTAGTATTTTATTGTATTTTTATTATCATGTTTCTGTGTTATTTTTTTTATATTAATAAATTTATATTGAATTTTATAACACATCGATGTATCCTAATTTTTGCAAAAAGTTGTATCGGCGTATGTGAATTACGCATCCATATCCGTATCCGTGCTTCTTAGCTCAAAAAGGCAGAAAGATAGCACAAGATGGTGGTAGCCAGCTTGTACTTCCATAATAAGAAACTCAAAGGACAAAAAATGTAGGGACCTTTGAAAGGACACATAGGAAATTGTGAAATAAATTTAAAAATGAAAAGGCTAATATGAACTAGAACTACAAAAAAATGCAACTTACCAGGCCGGGGATAGAATTGTGATATGTGAACTTGAGGAAACTTATACTCCTTGATAAGGTTGACTGTCTGTTCAAAATCTTCATCGGTTTCGCCTGAGAAGCAGAGTATTGTTTACATATTAACTTCAGACTAACTATCTGGAGTGGCTAGTGCAACTTACATAACAACCTCGAAATTTGGGAAGAACAAAAGAAAAAAAATTAATTATGAGAAAGAGACAGAAAATTGTCATTGGAACATTATATTTTTGCTCATCTTCCAGAAAGACTGCTGATTTATTTAATCCCAACAAATTCCTTATATCTCCGAATTAAATTACTGAAACTAGAAATTTCCTATAATCTTGCCAAAGCATTGTATTCAATATGATTGGAGGTTTTTTCTTATTTTCTTTTCTTCAGTATGCTGTTCTGCAGGCAGAGCTATATTTAACTATTAATCATCTAAATTTTGATCTATCAAGCCTGCACTTTTCAAGGAAAACATAAACATCTATAATAGAAATTGAAGCATAGGAGTAAGTTAAGAGAGATGTAGAAGGAAGTCTAAAACTGTAACATACCAGGAAACCCACATATTATATCAGTTGCTATCTGCATTCCAGGGACCATTTCAGTTAATGTATCGACCACTGTCCTGAACTCTCCCACTGTGTATTCACGATTCATTGCCTGTAAACCGATTGAAATGGAAAAATGACAATATGATATACTTGAAGTATCAGTTCACAAAGTCACATTCAGAGTGTACAATCACAATTTCACAGTGAAGGGAAGGAAAAGAGGTATTATTCAGGAAGTTCAAAGAATGTACATGCATGGTTCACATGAAGAAAGAGTCTAATTTATACTCACACTCAAGATGGTATCACTTCCAGATTGAACTGGCACATGAAGAAAGGAATACACGCATGGGTGGCGCAAAACTTCTGCTATTTCTTTCAAGTGCTCTAGAATATAAGGAGGATTAGTCATCCCAATTCGAAGCATTGTGCTTCCATCAGAGGGAAGCTCCGCTACTAAAGCGTTCATTAAAATTGGAAGATTAACTCCTAGGTCACGACCTGTAGAATTCCAAACCCAAAACTATTAAAGTTGCATATAACTTTTGATAATCATTAATGCAGAAGTAAATATATATTGCCAGTAATTTGCTAATAGAAATTGTTTTATTATCAAACCAGAGTATCTCAAATCTTCAACCATAAGAATTGACTTAGGTGTAGAGTTGTTGCTAGGGTGGTGACTACAAACATGTGTTTTAGAAGCTTTCATTTTCTTTCTTTTTTTCCCTGTTCCTTTCAATGTTGTGGAAGTGACAAATTATATATTCACATCACGGTACAACAATTTAACGTAAACAAAGTTGGCTTCAGGAGGAGTCAAAGCATTTTTGTGCACATCAAGGTGCCAATAATATACTAGTTTCTGTATTTTTCAAATTACACAAGACATGACCAGGAAAAATAATGCTAAATACCATATGCTCCAGTGTCTTCACTACTTAACCAGATCTCCCTTACTCCATCAGCTATGACGCTTCTGACACGTCCCACCTACAATATCAAACTTGGTAAAAGAACTTTTTAAAAAAAAAAAAAAACTGACATTTCAAATGTCTGGTCGTAAACTTACAAGGCTGTCAACTGTGTAGCTTCCTAAATGACCACGAGCATGCTTTGTCTTGCAATAAGTGCAAGCACCTAAACAACCAACATTGATTGGAAGGATCTCAACAAATTTGTTCTTTCTCACCTGATAGAGAAAATAGCTAAATGAGCTTAGCAATAAAATTAATAATTGAATTCATCAATCCAAGAAAAAATTCTCACTAAAAACTAGTCGAACTCGGCCATGTACTTAAAAGTATGGCATTTGGAAGAACTACAATATCCTATACCGAAAAGTAAAAAGCATTAGATACAGCTATTACACCTTTGGAAGGTCAAGTGCTGGTAATGTCTTCCGGGTGAGAAGCCGCACCTCGTGCCCTTTCAGAGTCTCTTCCACAACTTCTACGACACGGTCAATTTGCTGGACTCCAACTATACTTACTCCTTCAAGCTCTTTCAAATCACGACTTCCTTGAGGCACACATCCTGCGACTACCAGCGGCTTATTTCCATTTCTACATTTAGCTATAAGTGTTTCCATGGCAGATTGACTTGGGGACTTGACTGTGCAGCTGTATAATTAAGATCAACATCGGGTGCAGTAAAGACACATATCAAGAAACAAAGTTCAGATGTGGAAAAGTTCATGCAACCAGGTAAGCTTATGGCACATCAGAAATGCACATCTTCGATTCATTGACCACATATTAAAAAAATGCAACGACTAGTCCCCACTTAATGTGCAAAAGCGTAAACTCAAGGTAACCAAACAAGGTTGCTGCAGTGATATTGAAATGCCTTTCAACTGCATAACACAAAAATATAGTACTGCCACAGAATGCTAAAATTGAAAAGACAAGGAATGCCAATCAGTGGCAATAAAATCTAAGCGGCAGCACACAGTAGATCTCAATGAAATACACATACTTTTACAAACAGGAAGCACTTCAATTTTTGTAGATCCGCTGCCTCTTTAGAAAATCTTTTAATCCAAATGGATCAGCTATAGAATTTATACATAGAGTAAAGAAAAAACCTCAAAACACAAAGGCACACATAGAAAGATATAAAAAGAGTAAGACAAACATTAAGTCGACTATGAAAGCATGTGAAGGCAATAACTGAGAAAGGTAATGTTCAATAAAAGAGAAGATAGACATTTGTTCTTATTTATCGTGATCCATGATCATTATATGGCACAAATTGTTTCAAAAATTATAAATCCTTCATTTCAAGGAAATACCCAAATCATAAAAGAAAAAACTCTCAAAAGAAATTCTTGTTTATGTTGAGAAAAAAAGAAGAGAAAAATGAAAAAGGCTGAGTAGATGCCTCACGTATTTATTATCCACAAGTCTGCCTCATCTGGATTATCACTGAAATTATAGCCAAATGCTGAAAGCTGGCCTGCCATATATTCGCTATCACTCTGGAACAAACATTATTGAGAAATGCATTATGATCATAAAGAAAATCCACATTTAAAAAAGATATCTAAAGTTGGAAGTTGGGAGGAGTCTAAAAATAAAACTAAACAAAAAAGTAAAGCAATTGGGAAGAAGAGCGACTTCTACAATCTATTCTGGATATTGGCTTAATAACTCAACTGGCCATCTGAAATATTCGTTAAAAAGATTTATCTCTGGACTCTTACTACAGAATATTTTTCATTTTACCCGTCTCCAAATTTCTACCAACCATCCAGAATGTTCCATTTCCTCTTCTCACTTCTCCGCCCTTCTTGCTCAGATCTCTCTCCTATCTGCCTCCCCACTCTCATATTACATGTATTCACTTTATAAAATCACCAAGAGAAATTGTTGATGCACGATTATTAGCTGGAAGCATGACCATTGTTGGAAGGTTTAAGTTATTTTGCTAGAAGTATCAAAGAACATTTGCCCAAAATTTTATCTGTTTCTGTTATTTTAATTTTGTGTCAAAGTTGTAAATGGGCTTGCCTCGTCAGCAGCATGCAAAACAAATAAAAAAAAAATAGAGAGAGAGAGAGAGAGTAAAAAACATTTCTTGATGTTTCCAATACATGTAGATGACTGTAAGTGTCATTGGCACTCCATTACTTCCTGTGTATCTGTGCTTCATAGGTAGCAACACTGTATTTTCAATGGCCTTTGAGCTCTCGTATTCCTTTTGTACATATTACTGTCACTTAGTTCTCATTTACTTTGCGAAGGAGAAAAAAATGCTTGTTTATATAAAAAGATATCTGTGCACCTTCAACATGAAATATATACAAAAGAATATCCTATTACCAAAAAGCGCAACTATCTGATGCCTTTTCTTCACTCAGTCACAAAATTTTCTTAATTAACAATAAACGTAACCTATCTAAATGGTATCTCAGTAGTTCCGGGAAGGCCAAATCAAAGCTACATACCATAAAACATTAATGCCTTTTTTCTACCACTTTAACTCAGAACTTAAACAGCAGTCACATCACCTCCCTCCTCACACAGATAGAAGATTTTCCATCCAAAGATTGTCACTTTATCTACGTTCATCGAAATCTTTATTCTAGTGGCTTTAGATCTATTAAAGGAAGGACTTTTATCAAGCCTCGGGTACCCTAGAATATTGTTACATTCATAAGAATTTTTCCTCTCAAATTCTTACTATTTGAAAGCACTCAAGCAGAAGAAGATGCTACCTACAAATCTGTTTTTTCCCCCACACAACAATTTCAGGCTACAATTTTCCATTTGGACATCTCCATAACATGTAATAGAAGCTAATACTATTTCACTTAACCAAAACATAAAAAAGGACATTACCTGCACTCACATTTCTATAAACACTCCAAAAATAGACACGTATACATAATAAGTCACAGTCATAGGGCGAGAAAGGAAAAGTTTACCTGATTGTGTGAACACCCGAAAGTCTTCATATAAATCGTCTGGAATTACATCACAAAAACACGTAAATAGTAAACATCAGCGTCTCAATAAAGATTCCAACATTCCCAAGTTTACATACATACACTCGTATATAAATATATTGGTATATAGAAGAATTTGGCTGGGTACAGAGAGAGACCTCAGTGCCTGGGATTTTGGTAGTGTCGTAGCTATTGACAGAATATTGGAGAAAAGAGGTGGACTTTGGGAGAGTGCTAACAGTCTTGTTCTTCTTTTTATGTTTTGGGTTGAAACCTACAGCAGCCGTCAACGGCAATCGGAACCCTGTTGGTGATCCGCCGCCGCCAGCCAATAAATCCTCTATGTCTTCCATTTTCTATGTGGGCAACAGAGAGACAGAAGAACCAGGGCATCTAGACGCCAATGTGGCTATTTCAGTCTAATTGGAGAAAATTGCAGCACTGGTCCTCACCTATTCGTCGAGTAGTAAGTTGATCATCCATTATTTATTAAGGGTGTGTTTGAGCCACGTTATTTTGGAAAAATGTATTCTGTAATAATAGATTGACGAAAAATGCGTGGTTGAAAAAGAAGGAAAAATTATTAATATGAATTGAAAAATATGTGACTGAAAATAAATAAAAGAATAACATGGGCTAAGTTATACCATTTATCCTCACAGCCAATCTCTAGTAAAATATCGTGCGAACCTTGTATATTTACTTAACCAATCATGCTCTAAATTAATTAGCAAACATCACATTTTACGTAAAATCTAATTTAATTGGCATGATACGGGATATCTGATATTGAATCAACTTGTATAAAATATGCTACATTATTGTCTTATCATATATGTCTACACTTTTACTACAAGTGCTTATAATGTTCTACATGTAATGAAACTAGTAAATGTTACATTAAGCCCCTGTTTGGCAGTGATTTAATAAAAGATGATGGAATATATTGTTGAAAAGTTGTTGCTCCTATAAAATATATGATTAAAACTAGTTGTTGACTTTGATTTAAATAAAAAATTGGATTTGAATTTGTACCAAACAAAGACTAAATATTGTCAACAAGTTGCATTTGAATTTAAAATAAAATACATTTACTCAATTCAACCTCTTTTGTTGTAATACTAGTCTGACGCACGTGCTATCAGCGTAATTGGCTATTTAATAGCGTGAATGTAGAGGCTTAATGAAACAAACATCAATTAATGAAGCACCAGAAGATAGATTTCCCCATAAACCATTGCATATGGAAGATAATGCAAGAGTTTGTAATCTGCATTTGGAACATAAATCAAACGTCTATAAACTATTGCATAAAGAGAAAGAATGGCATGGATAGCAACATATATTGCTGGGACATTGAAAGTCTCAAACATGATTCGTGTCATCTTCTCTCTATTAGCTTTGGGATTGAGAGGTACCTCAGTGAGAAGCACAGGATGCTCCTCTGGAATAGAATGAAGGTCATTGTAGAAAGTGTGATGCCTGATATTTTCCATGTCATCCCAGTTGCTGACTATACTACGCTCAATTGGGTATTTCTAGGTCAAGATACCTCTCTTAGACTGAGCTTCATCACCCACATATGCATCTTTCTGTGCCATCCCAACCATAACACCAGTGTGTCGAGGCCAGCCCACAATACTTGGGAAAACTGCCCTGAGATCATCATCACCAGCAAATTCAGCCTGAATATTATATTCTTTCCCTGGAAAAATTGGACGAAAATGGAATTTGTTTACTTCAAGCATATGGGGGACATCTTTTCCAGATTCAGATGCCTTATCAAATAAATGCTCAATATCTTTCATGCTCGAAAAGAAGTAATTAGGTGCAGTTGTATCTTCTACCTCGGATTCTTTCATTGGTGTAATCTTCACATAATTCAAATGCTCAAGTCTTGAAGATGTGGCTATTAACTTGGCCATATTTAACTTTGAGTGTACTGATAGATTATGCTTACATGAATAATCATCAAGGACCTCACTTTAAACCACTTTTGTTTTTCTATTCTCTCGCGAGTTATCTAATGTCATAGCAAAAATAGATATAACTAAGACCGTCTTTGAGAATTTTGAACATAACATTAATTGAATTATGCTTATATAACCCAACAAAATTCAAGAACAACAAACCTGCTATAGGTCATATACATCTCGTTCGTGTTACACAATTTATATACAGTATACACTATAAAACATGTACATCA
>CAIGRS010232825.1:0-17285 GCA_903798395.1 Fraxinus floribunda | reverse complement strand
AATCTCATCTTCGTCCATCATATTCCCATCATTATCATTCTCCTTGTGCTTCTTTTCTTTCTGATCTTCCGAGGCTTCCCTAGTGCGGTCCTTGTGCTTGTCCCTTTCTTGCGGGGCAGTTTCGTCCTTGTGTCGCTTACTAGGAGGAAATGAAGGAGAGCGAGAGCGTTGGCGGCGGTGGCGGTTATCAGGAGAGCGTGTGCGGGATCTGGTGTGGCGGGTTCGGCTCCGGTCGGGAGTATGAGAGCGGGAACGTTTACTACGTTCACGGTCCCGGTCGTAATCCCAGTCCTCGCGTATTCTATTCCGTTCCTTGTCCCTATCCCTATCCCTATGTTTGTCCCTGTCCCGTTCGCGACGGCCGCTCATAGCGCTGGGAATTAACGGGAAGCAAGGGTTCCGTCGAATTTAACAGGGACGGAGGTTTTTCCTTTTTGCAGAGTGTGGCTTTTGAACTCAGTGGCTAATCCAGTGACAGCGTTTTGTGAGAAATGTTTAATAACCAGCCAACTTTGGACATTGCTACGAGTTACTGATGGAGCTTCGAAATTCTTCTCATTGATCATTCAATTTTTTGTCGTTACACTTCATCACTCGTCGAACAGATTCTATTTCTCTTTCAACCTACTTGAATGACGAAATTTCTACGTAACACCTCAGTCCATTCAAAATGTAAATCAAACGTGAGCAAGGATACCATCTGATCAAATCGTGCAACACGCCTCTCCCAAATGAAACCAAAACTTAAAACCATAAAAATTCCCCGAAGTGTGGGAATTGAAATCGGATTCATCTCTCACGCCTCAAATCTCTCTAAACCGTAACCCCCAAGTCAATTCTATCCCACAATCGAAAGCCCCCCGAATCTGACCTGGAAAAAAATTGTAATCCAACTAGTAGGTACTCGAGGTTGCTTGAGGAAGTGAATCCGAACATGTATCTTCTCCGACCATGAATTGAAGTGCAGAAAATGGAAATATCATCCAATTCCGGGCAATTTGAGGATTGAAGGATGCGCGATTGTGTTAATTTTTTGGCAATAAACACCTCTGGGACTGAAGGTAACCCTGGACGAAGGACTGAAGGTTTATGAGTGTTAGCACTACAGTTTGTTTACTAAAATCTTCCTGCAGATTGTTTACTAAATTTCTCACAACTTGTGTTTACTGAGTTTTCGAGGCTGCAATAGTATTTTTTTAATTACAGGAAAGAACAGGAGGGTTTTTCATAATTGTAGAAATCCAGGGCACCAACTATTGGAATGCCCGACAAAGCAACAGTGCCCAATCTGTAGTGAGGCTTTGTGAAATGGGAAGCAAGCGCTTGGGGACGAATATTACTTTAAAGACACTGTGTTGAACACAGACC
Organism: Fraxinus floribunda; assembly: GCA_903798395.1. Taxonomy (NCBI): domain Eukaryota; kingdom Viridiplantae; phylum Streptophyta; class Magnoliopsida; order Lamiales; family Oleaceae; genus Fraxinus; species Fraxinus floribunda. The sequence goes on along the minus strand of CAIGRS010232825.1, from coordinate 15,917 downwards.
CCGATTTCAAGATGTCCATTTTATTTTCTGTCTACTGCAATTTGATTATTACTTCTTCTAATTCAGTTAACTGTTTAACAATTTTACTTACACTACAAACATAAGCTGGTTATTCTTTTGTTGCAGTAGCGATTGTGGATATTTCAAGTGGGGTGAAGTTTCGCCTGTTGAAGAAAAATCGTTATAATTTAAGGTCAGTCCGATGGTGTTTACGATGAAAGTGAATCAAGATGTGTTGTTTCGGTAAATTCTAAACCTAAAGATTCTTGAAGATTTGTCGCGTATATTAAAAAAATTTGCTCAAATATTTGAATAAGAGGACATGGAGATATCCCTCACTATAACTATCTGCAACGGGAAAATGAGATATAGAAAAGAATGGAAAACAAAAGGGAAGAGATCCTTGAATTTGTTCCAACTATGTAATTGATTAAAAGATAGATCTTGTAATTATCATGTTTATATAATCTACACTAGGGGTATGTTTGAACCACATCATTTTGGAAGAATGTATTCTAAAATAGTAGATTGATGGAAAATGTGTGGTTGAAAAAGAAGAAAAAGTTATTGATGTGATGGAAATATTATTTTATTGAAAAATGTGCGTTGAAAATGAGTAGAAGAATGAAAATGAAAATTTTAATGTGGAGGTTAAATTTGTTCCATTTGTGTTTAAGTTGAAGTGCTATTTAAAAACAGGAGACAAGTGTCAATATATGATTGGACAATTTGAAAAAAAAAAAAATCAATCAATTGTTGTCACCCCACCCTGTCAACCAATTTTCTGTCAAACACCATGGCCAAGTAGCATTATTCATATGTAAATTACATCACACTTGCTGCTTGGGTGTAAATTTTGTTTGGTGTTTGTTGATTCAAGACAAGTTGGATGCACTCTGATTGCAAGCACATGATTCCATTTAAGTATGTGTTCGGCCCCCATTTTTGGGAAATTATAAATTTTGAAATAATGATTGATGGAAGAATGTGTGGTTGAAAAGTAATGAGAAGTTTTAGATTTGTGTGTAATACTATTTTATTTGGAGAATGTGGTTATAATTAAGAAAGAGAAAATTTTTTTAAAAAATTAGTGGCTGTCAAACACCCTCTAAATTTTGTTTATCTGCTACTTTTATAATCAAGAAATGATTCAGCCACTTGAATTAACATTCCACCTTCCTGTTTGTTAAATGATGATTCTAACTAAAATGTGTACGCAGGAACATGATTCAAAAGACATCATTTTTGATAATTGTGATAAGATGGAAAATAATTTGAAAACATAACGAGAACATATAACATTCCTCAAGTCTGCATATAGTGAAAATTAATGCTCAAGAAACAGAGAACTCAACTGGCATGAAGAATTGGTTGTTAAGAAAAATAGCATTTTATTCTGATATAACGGTCTGTTTGATACTTCAAATTTTCTTCCAGCTTTTGCTCTTTTTTTTTTCTTTTTTTTTTCGCAATTGAAATTTTTTTTAGACACAATGGTAAAATTTTTTATCTCTTTTATTTACAAATTTCATGCAAAACAAAGTCAAACAAATGATATTCGGTATGATAATTTTTTTAAAAAAAAAAATTTCCAATTTTTTTTTCTTTTTGTAATTAAAACAAATTCTAGACACAATGATAGAAAAAATTATCACTTTAATGGACAATTTTCATGAAAAACAAAGCTAAACGAACACAAAACTTTCAACATTTTTCAGGTGGAAAATTATACCAATCAAACACAATTAATTACAATTCCCAGTAAAATAATTTCCAGGCAATTCAATTCCCTGTAATTCATTTTCTTTCCACCCATTTTCCACCTTTGCAATCAAACGGACCCTAACAGTCTTTTCTCATGATCCTACTACTACTCCTTTCACGACATCTACTCTTCTATCAAACACAATTAATTACAATTCCCAGTAAAATAATTTCCAGGCAATTCAATTCCCTGTAATTCATTTTCTTTCCACCCATTTTCCACCTTTGCAATCAAACGGACCCTAAGATCAAATTCATAAAATATTTTGTTATCAACTAACAAAATCCACGGAATACAATAGTTGGATGAATATACTAATGTTTTCTATCCTGACCAATGACAAGGAGAAGTGTTTCCAATTTTCTGTCCTGGCCATGTACAGGGGGATAGCATAGCAAGTTCCATGTTAATGAACAATAAAGGTTCTTGTACATGGCCTGCTTTTTATTGTGAGGGGGCTGTCAAACTAGGTGTACACTTTGAGTGCACACCTAGTTCGATCCGTGAATTATACCAAACCTTTACTCAACTATAGTGAAGTGATTGTCAACTTCAATTGTACAGGTTGTAGTGTGCATTCAAAGTTTTACATTGGGACATTAAGTGGGGGAAATAAAGATCAGGTAACCAAAATCAACTGAATCTATGATTATAGATGTTCATTACCACATAAGCAAAACATAATTTTTTTTCCTAGCATATACCCAACCTTAAACTCCGGATTCTTAATGTCTGTCTTGACAAAAATTCAAGAAATCAATATCCATAGTCCTCATCGGATGAACACTAAGACAATAGCTTCTCCGACGACGGATATTTCAATTCATCTACTTCAATATCCTTACCCTCTTCCCGTTCATCCTCAACCTCGCCTTCACGGCCATCCAATCCCATTTGAATTCCATCGATCACAAGGTCATACAAGATGTTGTCTTGCTTAGATGCCAAGTCGTTCTCAAAATCTATGAAGCCTAGACCATCTTCATAATTTGTTATAAAATTAAGGTACAACAAAATTTATTATACGAAATTTACACTATAAATCAACGTGTTCACTTATGAATGTTTTTCCAATTTTATTCTATTCATTATTTCTCTAGGTAGGGATGTTTCTCTAATTTCATTCAATGTATTATTTCTCTGACAAGATGGAATTAGGGCTTAATTTATTTCTTTTCAGGCAACAAGATCTTTGAATGCACTGAAAGGCTTAGTGAAGTTGCAAGCAAGCATTGGGTAGATGGCATTTGTTAAGAAAACAGGCCATTGCTACACCCACATGTATGTTGGCATTGATGATTGTTAAAGAAAGAGCTCAAGCCCATAGAATCTGAATGTCTTAAGAAAACACAACAATTCAAAGGCAATTCAATCATAGAAAATCAAATTCAAGAGAGTAGATTTGAGCATACAGTTAGAAAGTTTATGATTTCTTATAGCAAAGTCCACAATTTATATTTACATTTCCAGATATGCGCAGTCACTTAACTGTATCAACTCTTCCTACTTACACAAAAAATAAAAATAAATAATTGTTTGGGAATTACCTTCATGTGGTCCCTCCATGTGTTCAATAATCCAAGGTTTGTGGTCCTTGGTTGTGTTTTTACCACAACTTGTATCCGGTGTATATTGGGAGACAAATGTCGTAATCCGTTAGCACTGTTGTCGAACAATTTTGTCTTCAGTTGCCTCGAATTTCTTTTCTTCACTTTCTTTTTATTCTGTTTTACGTAGAGTTTAACTACGCTTCTTCGAATTAAACTTGATTATTCATTTTATCAATGGTAAATAACCATTTCACTAAACAAATCACCAACATTTATTACATAAAATAATTTATTGTTCCACCACATTCATAAACCTAAATTTTCGTTCTTCTACATCATTTCTTCCCAAAATTTTATCAAACCAATGAGTTAATATTATTAACTAATCCTATATCAATTATTTCTCACCTAGGTTGTTTGTAAGCATATGCAGTTAGCATTTATCGTTTCTCATTCCTCACTCTGTCAGCACTCTTACCTGGGAAAAAAAATACCTAAAATCCCCACTTTGATCAAACGAGGGACCTGCCATAAGGGGTCAATGAACCAAAATTAAATAATAACTGAAGAAAAATATTAATGAAAATGACAGTAGTATTATCATTTTATTAAATATTTGGATTATTCCATAGACCAGTTCTCGAGTATCTATTTTCAAGTTGCTTATGTCATTTCCATCAAACATAGCCTTTACTCTACAATATGGAGAAGAAATCTCATGTATGAAATGCGAATGAACTGCTGCTTCCACAGTTTTCGGTTTTCGCATAAAAATATACAAGAAAACAAATGGCATAAAGGGTTGTTGGTTTTTGTAGATGAGTATATCACAATATTGTATTTTATTTTTCATTTTTAATTTTTATTGGATTAAAACTATAATTGTAAATTTTTTGTAGTGTATTTATTGAAAATATATTTTACTTGTGGTGTAGTGAGTAAATTTTATAGTGGTAATATAATTATCGTAGCTTATAACATGATCATACCAAATAAAATAAAAGTTTTTCCAAAAAAGAAACTTTATTAAGCCCTTGTTTGATCTGCGCTCTTACTAAAATTCATTCTTTCAATACTTATTTTCAACCACGAGTTCTTCAATAAAATAATATTACATGCAAATTTAAAACTTTTTCATTATTTTTTAACCTCATATTTTTCATTATATCACATCATAAAATGCATTTTCTTCTCAATTATGTTCATCAAACACCCGCTAAAAATTAGTTTTTAAAACTACTTCAAAATCAAAAGCTCTACCATTTTGCTCTTCTTCTTCTATTACTCAAAACCAAAAGTAGAAACAAAAAATAAAAATAAAAATAAAATAAATAAAACCCACTCTAAATTCATGACTTTTGTGCAAGAAATAACGCTATCTAACATCAATATGTTTGAACATTAATTTTGATGACCACACTTGATAAGTTTTATGAAATAAATCATGCGATATTACATTTTAGTAAATGTATCATTTAATGTTATGCAGTCAAAACATAAATTGGTGCTTAATACCAGTTATGCTATAACATTACTCTTGTGCAAAAGATGGACTTTTGACAAGTTGGGAAAAGTTGTCTGAATAAATTATTTTAATTCTCAATCTAAGGTTTAATAAATCAATGATAATCCAGTGAATTAATGATCGTTCCTCCGATGAATTTTGTTTCTACCATAGGCATGCATGGAAAACAGGGAAAGGCAGTTAAACTCCCAGAAATAACAAGCATGCTCACTGCACACTACTCTAAAAATTATGTTGAGCTCCAAAAACACGCGTTCACATCAATCAAGGCTAGACTAAAAAATTACGATTTTGCTAGATGTACATAACAGCTTACGTATTGGTTTACCAAAACAAATGATGTGACGATGTTTAATTGAATCAAAATCTCATCAATTAAATAACTGTCTCACTTATATTTTGACATATCATCATTATGTAAATAGTTATGTACAAGAAGTATTTTCCAAAAAAAATAATGGAGTGCGTAAATGTATGTTGTACTGAGGAGTTTCACAGGTTTTTTTGCCAGATGCCACATTGGTCTGTTTTAATATTTTTTTTTTCCTTCATCCAATCCAAGAATGTCACCTCTCTCCCTGTGAAACTCCCCTGTACGTATGGCTTTTCTCTTCGTTCCCAGCTGCCCCCAGTAGAGCTCTTTCTTTTTCTGTACCTTTCTATCCTTAGGTATTTCTTGTTGTATTGAATAGAATTGAAAAGTACTATACCTATGCTTGATCGATTGATTGTCATGATCGAACTGATCTTACGGTGAAAAATTACGCTAAATTTTTGTGTCATAGACAAGAGACTTTCAGGTTTAATTAACGCTTTTGGAATATGCAATGCTGAGGTCTCAAGTAACCTGTCAAAGTGGAACATGTTAGGTTCTTACATTGAGAAATTCCAATTCTATTTTTGTCAATATACTTTACTTACCTGCTGCATAAATTCCAACCCAAATTCAACCGAACACCTTTTATTCTACTCCTCCATTAACCCAACCGATGAATTTAAATTTAATGCTGCGTTTCTCATATACTCTGCACATTTACCAAACACAAAATCTGATTGTACTTTGACCCTTTCCATTCATTTATGCTTATTTCAACCAACCACTTTTCCATTCATTTCATAGCATTGGTGATTGATCAATTTTTTAGCCCCCAGTGAACAACATGAACACCAATTTGTGTGAAATTAACACATCCCTTGTTGCTCATTTTGATACTCTCTAAATACTGTTTTCTAGAGAGAGAGAGAGAGAGAGAGAGAGGAGCAGTAGGCTTGTCATATACTATTCTATTAGTACTTGTACCCGTTTTCTTTTCTGTCTTGTTTTGTTTTAGTTTTCTGATTCTGCACTTCCTTTCTGCTTACACCAGAGAGAGTTCTGTAGTAAACTTTTCTCAAGTACTTTGCGATGAGATACATACGTACAGCCAGTCTGAAGAGGCTGTTTTCTTTAAAAAGACGTTTTGATAAAGAAATAAGTAAAGAATGTGATTATAATTCAGAAGAAAATAAGCCCACTGCTCCACCACCAACAGAAAATCTACGAAAGCCCAATTGGAAATGTTTTTCCTTTGAAGAAATCTTTGCTGCCACCAATGGTTTTTCCTCAGGTTTATTCTCTTTTTTCCGTTTCTTTCTTTATTGCATTTTGAGTTTTGAATCTTATATATTGTTATTTTGTTGTGGGTTTTATTTGTGTATATCAGACAACATAGTTGGGAAAGGAGGGTTTGCAGAGGTTTACAGAGGAGTGTTGGAAGATGGACAAGCTNTGAGTTTCGAATCTTATATATTGTTATTTTGTTGTGGGTTTTATTTGTGTATATCAGACAACATAGTTGGGAAAGGAGGGTTTGCAGAGGTTTACAGAGGAGTGTTGGAAGATGGACAAGCTATTGCTGTCAAAACATTGTCAAAATCTGCTAATGATGAGAGAAAAGAAAAGGAATTTTTGACAGAAATTGGAACTTTAGGGCATGTTTGCCATACAAATGTAACAGCATTATTGGGATGTTGTATTGATAATGGCCTTTATCTCATTTTCCAATTTTCATCCAAAGGCTCTGTTGCTTCTCTACTCCATGGTATGCCCAAAAGACTCTTTCTCCATTTTTTTCTATTTGGGTTTGAAAAATATTTTTAATAATTATTTTCTTGTTCAGATGAAAAATTGTATGTAGACTGGAAAACAAGACACAAAATTGCAGTTGGGATTGCCAGAGGCCTACATTACTTGCACAAGAGTTGTCCAAGAAGAATAATTCATAGAGATATTAAGGCTTCAAATGTCTTACTAACAGCAGATTTTGAACCCCAGGTAAAATAAATTCAATTCTCTTGAATTTGGAGAAAACTGTTTTGATGGATTAATCACGTTGATATAATTTGTACAGATATCTGATTTTGGGTTGGCTAAATGGCTGCCATCACAATGGACTCATCACTCGATTGCTCCTATAGAAGGAACATTTGGGTACATAATCCTTCATTCCTTCTGGTTTCAAGTACTGATTATGTGAGTGTATAATCAACTTATAATTGTGCAGGCATCTAGCTCCGGAGTATTTTATGCACGGTGTTGTAGTTTACACAGCTGGGTAAGGATGAATTCTACAATAAAGCATTGAACAAATTATACGACAGACTTTACTGAGTTCATTGTCATTAATGCAACAGGCAAAACCTATATTAAACCTAGGGGAATTCAAAGAGTTAATTGATCCGAGGCTTGGAAATGAATACGATGCAACACAACTTGGTCGACTTGCATTTGCAGCTTCTCTGTGCATTCGTGCTTCTCCTATTTGGCGTCCATCCATGAGTGAGGTGACTACTTTCTTTCTGCAGTTTACTTCAAATAATACTATTATGTGCTTTATTTTGAGATTAGGGATTTCTTATGAGATAATCTACAAGTCTTGGTTAAAATACATGCCTCATCTCGTGTCTGACATGATAAAAACTTTTCACTCCTGACGTGGCAAGCTAACTAAGAACCATAATTACAGTTCTCTTGCCATGTGTGAAGTGTCAAGTTTTCATTCGGGCAGGAAATCAATTTCAGGTTAATATATTCTTCATGTTATATTATACGTTTTAATTCGGGGAAGAAGGTGACAATGGATTTTTTTCTATTTTAGCGTAACAAAACAAACAAAAAAACAAGACGAGTGTGCAAGAACAAAACAAGTATTTAATCAAAATTTTCATCCTTTTTGTCCTGTGATGTTTGAACATTGATGTCTCTACTTGTTCATTGTTTAAAGGTACTACAAATTGTTTATGTTATCATTGCTTTTTCTGCAAAGAACCTAATCTTCCATGTTATAAAATATAATACGATAATTGGTATCTTATGTTATCATCTGTCTTTATTTATTGACAAATGTATAGCATTTTTTGAAGTTGTTGCCATTATCTATCTTATTTTAGTCTTCATTTTGTGTTATGCGGTGATTCACCTAAACAACTCATGTTATTTTTTTCTTTTCTGCTGAGTTTACTGATACAGTCTAAAATATCAAATTTGCACGCCACATTAATTAAAACCTTAGGAAAATATAGTGAATTTTGTTTATACAATGTTCATGGTCGACTCGCACGGCTGACAATTAGGCAGTTTATATTAAATACATTGTTGTCCAGTCCTAATGAAGTAAATGATCCTGATATTTATCTTCCTAGTTGTCAAATTTCACATCATGATGAAAGTGAAATTTCATGCTTTCATGATTAGTCTTCTTCTGTCATGTTATGGCGCTTTGTGGCTTCACCTTCCTCACGCCACACCACGCCACACTACTCAGTGATTAGTCGAATAATATGCGGTCCATTCATGCGACTCGAAGATTATTGCTTGATAACAGCCAAAACGGTTCTTCAAGGTCCCTCTCTATGCAAGCTGGTGGTTGTCTCATTATTGGTTGCCTAAGACAAAACTTAAATATAAAACATCTGCTACAGTTGAATAACTCCACGTTTACACAATTGCATTATTTTCTATTACTGAAATTTTGTCTTGACACATTCTGGCTAGATACCATCACCAACTAGTATATGCGATTTGCTACAGATTTGATTTTATGTTAAATAAATGAATGAAATTAGTTCTAAGAATTGTAAAAATTGATTTATCTTTTTATACCTTGACAGGTTTTGGATGTAATCTTGATGGAAGAAGATATTGACAAGGAAAAGTGGAAAATGCCCAAGGAAGAAGAAGAAGAAGATCAGGAAGAATTTTGGGGTTTTGAGGATCTTGAATATGAATATGATAGTTCCAGCTCAACCTCCCTACACGAAATAATCTCGACCGGCAGTTCTTAGAACCCGGAAAAAGATTAATAAAAGATATTGTAGACAACTCCACAAGTACCTCTGGTTAATCTTTGTATGTATGATTTTTGTAGAAAAATTCTATCTCGAAACATTAAATTGACACGTGACACGTATATAATTATGCATTAACAAATGTTCATTATAGAGTCGAGTCATATCAAGTATGCAACAAGTGGTCTGGTTATGCCAACTTATGATATGAGTTCTAAGGATAAGTCTCAATCTTCGAACATATCCATTGAATTCCAACAGGAAATGATGCAAATATGTCGGGCGTGATGAAAGTGGAATTTGTATAAAGGAATGCTTCGTATGGACAAAAATCACTTTGAAGTCCAATAATTATAAGACATAGCTTGTGAACTAGTCATCAAGAATGGGTCCTAGGATACAAGTATTTCAACCTTGCTTGTCTATTTACTGAGGGCCATGCTACTTGAACATGACCGAATAATCCATTTACTAAATCCAAAGTGTTGAAATTAATCATAAAATAATAGAGCTTGTCTTAAACCTTGTGGGGGTTTTTTTTCTTATTTATTTACTGAATATTAGACAATTGATTTTTATTTAATCTTATTGTTTCCATTTAGAGAATTCTTTAGAGAATTTTTAATTGAGATAAACTACTCAAAATTACTCTTAACATCTGTATATTTTGTCTAATTCGCATACCTGCATGTTGAGTATTTCATCTAACTCTGTTTGATAGCCATGATTTTCCAACTTTTGCCCCTGTTTGATAACAAAATTTCCTCCGAAAAATCTTTTCCAACTTTTCACATTTTCCACCTTTTGGAAGAAAAATTTTTCTTGGTGTTTTTGTAGGAATTGATTTTTCAGGTTCTTAGGCCTTTTTTTTTTTTTTNATTTTCCTTTTTTTTTTTTTTTGCAATTGGAAAAAATTCTATCACCAATGGTAAAAAAAAAAAATTTCCTTTAATGGACAATCTTCATGCAAAATAAAGCAAAATGAATGTTGTTCGGTATGGTAATTTTTTTCTTTCGCAATTGGAACAAATTCTAGACTCAATGGTAGAAAAAGATATCACTTTCATGGACAATTTCCATAAAAAACGAAGCCAAACGTAACCAAACTTTCAACATTTTCCAGGTGAAAAATTATACCAATCAAACACAATTAATTACAATTTTCAGTAAAACAATTCAATTCCCTATAAAACATTTTCTTTTCACTCATTTTCTACATTTGCAATCAAACGGACCATAAACGCTTTAACTATCACATAAGAACCTCAAATTATATTTTTCAATAAATTTGTAGTCGACTGCTATATAAGCATGCTGGCATAACAAAATGCATAAAAGGTCAACATGTGACAAGTCAATGAAAATTGATACATATGGGGGAGGAGAGCTGGCTAGCTCTGTGGGAGGTTTGACAAGGCTATTTCAACTACCAGAGCAATGAAACTTGAAGACACAGTACAATATTGGTGGCCCAAAACAAAATTAATGTAATAAATAATTCACAAACCTTACATTGGAATTGTATAATAATTTTCCATAATAGATTTTGTACACAAAATTTATCTGCAATAATAAATAATTGTATTAAATTGATGGGAGCATGTTCATGGCAGTTGATGAACAGATAAGTTTTGTCCCATCCTTTTTTATGATGGATTCAGTACTTATTATATACACCAAATGCCACTTAATACAGAAGTTAGTTGAACGCCCGAATTGAAGTTCCCAAAGGAAAAAAAAGACAATTAGGTCACTTGAAAGCATGTCTTTTTCTTAGGTTAATTATGAATTATGATTAATTTGGCAGAAGGTTGTTTTAAGTTGTTATGAATGAATCTAAAAGTGTTGGATCAAATCTCAAATTTCTTATTTTGGTAATATACATAAATAGTTAATTCATGATCATTCGTGCGATGGAGTTTATTTTTCTTTTAATTGTCGTAGAAAATCGACAACCAAATTTATAACCATTGTACAAAGCATTTTCGATCTTTTCTTTTAACTTGAAAAACACGATCAATATAGTAAAATTGTGTTTTGTAACGATGAAAGCATTAAGCCCATCGGTCTACAAAATTGTCCATATACAATAGAATATTCTTCTGCTATTGCAACCCTTGCTTTGAAACTTTAGCGATCCGTGAGCGATGAAGTTTTCGGTTTTCCATATAACAATAGACGATTTTTGCAAAACTCTTGATATAGAAGGAAACTTAGAATCAATCTAAAATTAAAATCAAAAGTCAAAATAAATTGCAATTTTTGATGTACCGATCAAAGTTAAATTTTAATACATCCTGATTTTTCTAATGGATACCATAGCCGTATTAAAGAGTTTTCCACCAATTTTTTAGATCGAGGTCGTGAAAAGTCGATTTAAGGAGTGTCATAGTGGTAAAGAAGAAAGGTTCGTTTGACATGACTTTTGAAAAGTTAAAAGGAGTTTTTGAGAACCAAAAGTTACTTTTGAATTCGTTTGATTAATTTTATGAAAATATTTCTTTTAGTTAGAAAAGTTTTTAGAGGGAACTGATTAAATATAGCTTCCTATAAAAGTACTTTCGGAATAAGAAATTTTGTAAAAAGTTAGTTTTCAAACAAAAATTACAATAGTTTCATCCAAAAACTCTTACAGAAAGCAAACGTAAAAGCAAAAAAAGTCAAACAGACCCTAAATATATTGAATTATTGAAGATTCTTGTCTTTGAACTCAATATATTTTGATCGAAATTTTTTTCATAGTGAAGCAATGTAACAACAACTAATCATACATTACCAAATATATTGTTATCATTAATTGTATAGTAAACAAATTATTATTCTCTCAATATTTAACCCCTTCATACAAAAAGAGGACAAAGGTTTTGGTAGTAGATAAAGCCGACCATAAATTATTGTTTTGTCACTTGACGAATAATGCAATGTCAAAAATTAATATTAAAGTTCAATATTTTAACATAAAAATTCAGACAATGGAGAATCCTAGAGAATGTTAGGAAAGAAGCCCAGGTGGAAGAAACTAACCCACTATAGAAAAAAAAATAAATGGTGTTGTGTTCACCAAAAGGGTATCCAATTCCATCGAAAGGTGAACACATGTACACACAATTAAATTAGGAGGAAATTTGCATTATTTTCTATACATATGTTACTATATAATATTTAGGAAAAATAACAACGAAGGTCCTCATCATATGCGCTTCTTGTGATGAACTGTTAATTTGACGAGATTTTTAAAATGTTTTCCGTTTAGAAGGAACTCGACTAAGATCCTATATTTTATTTAAATTTTAATGACTTGATAATCAAGTATTTTGAATGGATCAAAGTTAATAAAGTGTAATTATATCATTTTAAGTAGAGGTTTGGCAAAATCATCTTCATGAAAAGCATAAATTGATTGAGTTCAAAAAAGTTAATTTTTGTAGGGCTGGCCGTGGGTCGGTTCGGTTCGGGTATTTCGGGTTCCAAAATTTTCGGGTATTTAATAAATGGAACCGTCGGGTCCAAATATAATTATGGAACCGTTCGGGTTCGGTTCCTTTCGGTTCGGTTCGGTTCGGTTCGGTTCCATTCGGTTCCATACCATAATTTAATTTTTTTTNTCCAAATTGGCAAAAGAAGGGCATTGCTGGGCTTGCAACCTCAGTGTGAGGAATTCGATTCCTGGTTGGAGCAATTGAGTGATGTAATAATCAATATTGGTTGGAGTAGTTTGGTGATGTAGTAACCATAGAGGAAGACTTTCTTGGGGTCAGGAGTATAAGGGGTGCTCGAGCCCTGGTCAACTTGGGCATAACCAGCGGTTTACCTCCGCCAATTACTGAGGGGCTGGTGGTCCAGGAAATTAGTATGGCTAAGCTGGGATACCTGATTACCAAAAAAAAAAAAAAAAATTAATTGTTTCTTTTTGTCTTGGTTGACTTTAAAGTTTGGATCTAAGAGGATGTTTGGTGTGGATTAAAATAAGATATTTAGAAAAAAATGTGAAAGAAGTTTTTGAAATGTGTGGTTAAAAAGACGAGGGACCTATGAAAGATATGGTTGATATTGATTGTTTGACTTTAACTTAAATTAAAATCAGATTTTAATCCGACTCAAACTGATCTTAAATTTTCCAAATGGCAAGCAAGCACTAAAAGTATGTTTTTCGTAAGTAATTATATAGTTGTTGGCTGTAATGAAGGACCAAAAACATGCCTTAGAAGTAGAGGCAGTCTTATAATTATTGTTACTATGGCGCTCCTGCTTTATTCTTATGACATGTTTTTTAATTAATTATATTTGACGCAGTAGGAAATAAGGAATTCAAATGAAAACTTTAAAAACACAATTTTTAAAATCCACAAAATTATGAAAAAAATAAACTCATGAAATTTTATTGATGTAAGATGAACAAAAATGACAATTTAACTCTTTATTTATAAGGTTTTATATGAAAAATCCAGTTTAAACAAACTAAAATTGCAAAGAATTTGAAATAAACTAAAAGACGAAAATAACACTAAAAAGTTTTCAACTCCTAAACGAACTCGGATGGTTAAAATATATCATATGTCACGACAAAGCTGTGAGTTCCACTCATCTCATCGTTATCTTTCCAGAATAGTATTATGGATCCAAACCGAAGCTCGACCTCCATACATGCACTATTACATTTTTTTCTTTGTCGATCTAATTCTTTTTCAATTCATCAACCATCTGTTCTGTATCAATATCTGTGCAAATTAAAATAAAACCCATAAAAACATTAAACCTGGGTATGGAAATGATAGGAAGGACCGCTGGAGAAGGGGCGACAAGGTGGGCTGAGCAGTTCATCTAGAGCAGGCCCATTTATAAAGATTAACTAAACAGACTGTTAGGCCCAGTGCCATGCCCACCCTTCACACCCCCACATAAATTGCAAATTTATGCCCTGTTTGGTACACAATAAAATTTTCATTTTCATTCTTCTGCTCTTTTTCAACCACACATTCTTCAATAAAAGTATACAATTTCGAAAACATGAAATCACAATTCTTACAAAAATTAGATTATTGAACATATTTATATTTTCCTAAAATTTGTATTTGTACGGATTTATATTAGCTAGAAAATATTTTGACTTAGTTTAAGGATTATTATGATTGTGAATTTGGCCACAATTTCAACTTCATTTCTCAATAATCAATTTTACCTTCTTGGACTCACTATACACATTCATCAATTTTATTGGTTAAGTAGAGTTCTGAATATCAATTATAGAATCCTTCATTAAGGGTTGGGTTGCTGTCGGCTATAGATAAGAGGTTGAAGCACTGGCTCACCCTTAGAAGCAGCAGCACAGGCCATTTGGGATCAACATGATTTGGTTTGGGTGGTTTGTGCTATATTTTCAATTCAAACAATTTCACGCAACTTGAAATTTTTCAAAACAAACCATACCATGGTTTGGTTCAGTTTTAATTCGTGAATTTACTTATCGACGTTATAGTAATGTATTTAAAACATGTTAACGTATAAGTTTAAACGAAAACTAATAATGTTAAATGTTAAATCGGATTCATATTTGTTTTAAATTCAAAATAAAAATAAAAAAGCTTTGGGAGTTATTTGCTACTGTAGTTTTATTGAATTAAGATTTGGATTGTCTAAAATATATGCATTGTTTGTCCATTTCTTATGATTTGGGGGATAATTTTAGTTTAGGTTAGTTATTGGGTCACGACGTATGTAGTGAACTTGTAAAATCATATGCTAGTAATGATGAATCTAATTTACTTTATATGATTATTTCAATGGACTGGTTGTAATTTGAATTGTTAAATTGGTATTTCTTTTTCAGAAAAGTGAAAATTGTAAAAATTTATAATTTAATAAATTTAATTTTTTAGTTAAAAAAACTTTAAAAAGGGTTCGGTTCAATTTTGTGTGGTTTATGAAAATTAAAACTTAAACCAAATCATTTTGAGATGTTTGGGTTCGGTTTGAGAGGGAGAAAAAAAACCACGCAAACCAACGAATTCGGTTTGGTATGTGGTTTTAACATTCTTTTGTGCAGCCCTATTGGCGTTCCTTCCAGCAAAGGCACAAATCAGATTTTTTAAGTGTTATATTTCACAAGTTTACCATACTTATCCCTTTAATATCATTTACCAATTTTTATAATTGATTATGTTTATTCGGTCAAGTTTTTTTTCCAACATATTCAATTTATCTCTCTCGAGTTCAAATTGATTTTATTTAATTAAGTCAATTTTATATCTCTATGTGAATTCGGATATACCTTAGTTAAACGCCTTAAATATTTAAGAATTCATGTAACAATCACACCAACTAGAAAATGTATCTCTAGTTCCTGACTTTTATTACGTGGTCTAAACTAAAAATCCACTTCTTGACGCAATTATAGCTCACAAAATCACTAAATTAGTGGCTAATTAATCCAATGATTAAAAATAGAGTCAAAATAATTTACCATATCAATTGGATATTTAAAACTTTTTAATTAAAATTAAGGTTACAATCATTAATCCTAACTAAATACCTAATTACACACTATGGGGAAAAACAAAACTAGAAATAATTAAAGTAAATAATCGACTTTTAAAGAAAAAGGGCAAAAGATGAAGATCTTGCTCCAAGAATCTGCCTCTTTTTGTAAAATCCTTAAAATCCTAGCTTCTTGTTTGATTTCTTGATTTTTCCTTCCTTTTAGGCTTATATAATAATGAAAGCCCAAGATTGGCTAACAAAGAGGGTGGTGAAT
>CAIGRS010232821.1:0-23120 GCA_903798395.1 Fraxinus floribunda | reverse complement strand
GTAATTAATTATTGAAGTTAAAACCACTTTTTATTTACTTAATGAGTAAAACCGTTTCTTGTTACTATTTAAGTCCCTATAAAATAATCGAATTTTATTTAGTGACACTCGAATAGTCAAGGATTCAAGTCGTCTCACTTTTTCTCGATTTTCACCCAGCTTTATAATCACATTAGCTAAATATCGCATCATCTATAAGAGAGAAATCTGAAAGAAATTGATGTGTAAAAGTATATACCGTCTGTTTAAGCATAAAAAGCCCTTGTTTGAGCCCCATTTTTGTAGGAAATGTATTTTGGAATGGTGATTTTTTGGAGAATGTGTAGTTAAAAAATAAAGAACAGTTTTCGATTTACGTGTAAAATTATTTTATGGAAGAATGTCTGGTTGAAAATGAGTTTTTGAAAAAATGTGGGCCGAACGTAGGCAAATTGTTTTCCAAAAGTTCAAGTTTTCATATGCAACGTGAAAAGTTCTCCCCAAATTTCTTGACTTATATTAGCAATACCGAACATAAATACAGGTTCTATCAAATTAGTTATTATTATAAGAAGCACAACAACACAGACATACAGGTTCTATCAAATTAGTTATTATTATAAGAAGCACAACAACACAGACATGTCAGTGAAACTACTTAGTATTTCAATTGACAGAGGCTGTAGGACAGGACCCTGGCAATAAGCTACAACTTACCAAATTCAGTAGTAGTAAGATTGTAATAAGATAGAAGCTGACGAAGTATGCATAAGACCATGCAGTTCCAGTCAAATCCTTGTAGCTCTGAAATTTCAACCATCAGTTATTACAGCCACATAATGGAAAATGACAGAATAAGACATTATTGCCGCTATACTACACATTGCAGCTGTCCATTAACAATTTAACAGGAACTTCATTTATAACATTCGGGGTGAAATGCCAAGTAAAAAAGAGGATATGGATTATCATAAGTTTTGGCATATACCTATGTATATAAATAAAATCTATTCCAAAATAAACTTATGCCCCTTAAAAATATCATCCAATTCAAAAGAGCTGATCTCCACCCTCACACCCTTTGCATGTGAACACACACACACTCAAAAAAGAAAAAGAAAGAAAAGCAAGGAAGATGAAAAGGGTGAAAAAATTCTCTTCTAATATGGTAGCACATGTATGTCCATTAATAAACTATATTATAGGTTGATACATGTTCAGCATCGTACATAGACGAGGAATTTTACTTTTTTCCCTTTCCTGTTTTTCCTCTATATTGGCTAACATATTCCTGCAAGACTCTGCTTATTTGAGGAGTAAATTGCTCAGATTCAGGACATCATTGGTTGGGTAGCATGAGGACAATACCTAAGGTGAAGAATAAAAGGAACTATTTGGAATAACTACATGTATTCTTTATTGTATCTTGGTCTCATAATTGTCTTCTAAGCATCTGAGACTGTAAAGCTTGTCTATGAGCTAACCAAAACTGATCTCATGTTTTTTAATTATGTTGCTCAAGTAATAATATTTCAACCTATGCTAAATTGGCCAATTCTGGGACTCAAGCTCACTAACGCCACTGCTAGATTACAGCTCAGCCTTCCCTGAAGAAGGCACTCCATTATTTGTTGTTCATAACAAATATTATAAACCCATATCAATTGAAGTATGCAATTGAAATGAAACTTGGTTCAACTAAAATGGTAAATACTGAAAAGAAGATGGTGTCAAAAAAAAATAAAAAAACATTGCTACAGTGAATGATCATTCAATCACAGAAGATGCTGAAACTCATGATTTATGTGCAATACCTGCATCCACACTTGCCAGTTCCCCATAACTAGTAGATTGAAAAGTGTTACCATCCCATTTGGGTAGTCATTGAAGTTGAAGAGTAAGTAGCTTAAATTTGTCAAGGAATTAGAACCAGGAAATTGATAATTAATGGATAAATAGCATCTCAACAAGAAACAATAAATGATTTTCGTTGGCAATTTGTATAGGTAGAGTTAATGATGAATCTAATGGAGTGGCGCAATTCAAAATTCATTACAGCTGAGTGCTAGTTTTTCTTTTTATTTTTTGTTATTGATTGAAATTCTGTTGAGCTCAAAAAATGAAGATGCTCGAATAGATAATACATCTTTACCGATTAAATTAAGATAGCCATAATATTGAGATGGATTGGATTAAGATTAGAATTCAGTAAAATTGTTTTATAAAATCTACAAGAGCATCATTCATGATGAAGGATACTCATTATCATTGAGTTCAGTGCCTTCAAGATTTGGATTTCCAGCATTGACAATCCCCCCAAAGATCTGCAAATTGAAGAAGAAAATAAATGCTTCACAAAGTTAACAGAAATTAAGGAAATGAAACAGGAAGAAATATCCATATTTTTATGAACAGGTCATGTCCTAATAAGCAGCTACACTTTGCAGATCGCCAATTACATCTACTAAATAGAAATGAACTCAAGAACATTATTTTCTAAAGTTGTGAACAGTACCTCAAGTAATATCAAGCTAAAGGGAATTAAAAGAAAGATTCAAAATACATTATAAGAAGCAATCAGGTACCTGTACACCAAGAGAGCAATAAATGCACATGACACAGAATATGATCCCCAGATATGGCATTAAACTTGGTATTAGAGTGAAAAATGTTGCAACAAAGGCTCGGTAACGCTGAATGTGCAACAATAGCCTAATCAATCTTAACATTCTTGCTATAAGAAGATACCGAATCCTGTAGGCAAAAAGTAGCTCTTCAAGTTTTACAAGACAATCTCCAACGATAAGCAAATTCACATTACAATATTATGAAAAGGAAACAAAAAACTAAAGAGCTTTTAAAATGTACCTGTGATTCATCAGGAAATTAAAGAAGAAAAAAGAAAGAATATATATAATTCTATGGTATGGCAAATCTATGTTAATCTAGATTATCAACTTGAATAAAATATATTTTCTTTCTACTCTTTTTCCACAGAGGAGAATAAAAAAAATTGGCAATATGGAAGTTCCAATCATATGCGCAAGCTTATCCTCACCATTCACCATTGGACAGAAAAGTCAGGCCATGGGGAGACACAAAAGTTGCCGTTTCTCCAATAACTGCAAAAGAAAAAAAAAACGAGGACAACCAACCCAATCACAAACTCAACCTATCAACCCATATAAAAGGAAAGAGTCTTTTTATTTTCATACATTGGAAGAAAGGAAAAGACATATTCCATAAAAAATATAAAAAAATGACAACATAATGTTAATCACTTAGTTGAATAATGTATCAACATAAATGTAAGAAACTTCTCCTAAATGCCTAGAGAGAGCTTAACTGTTCCCTCCAGTAATTCCACTCATTTGGATGAAGGGGAAGGAAAAAAAGAAAAATGTTTGTGGAAAGAGCCAATAATTAGTTCCCAATGTGGGGTGGAATCCGATAAATAAATCTGTTCATAAAAGAATTGCAAAGGTTTTAAAGTTACATAGGAAAACTGATAAAAGTACTAGTATTGTAGAAATTGACCAAGGTATTCTGATATGCCAAGTAAATTGTCTAACACAATCACCTCAACTAAGGACTGTCAAAGTAATTGTTTATGGCTCATAAACAAATTAAATTAGAACAGCCTATTCTGCAGAACTCTTCACTTATTAACTTGGTTGCTGTGCCATTCTCTTTATTGTCACCATACTTGTTTTCATGTGACTCAACACAGTTGATACACAGTAAATATATTAATCAAATTGGTGGACCTGAAAGCATACTGGTGGTTTCTTGCCTCTTTACTGTTACCTCATTCTCATTTTCCATATAATAATTCACCATGAATTCCAATATAATCAGCAAAATATCGGCCATTAGAGTTGCAATTTTTTATTTTTTTTTTGATGTGATTGGTTGATCAACTTAGTTGAAGACAACAAATGTCCACTGGGGGATATTCTCTCTTAGTTCTGGAAACACAGCTTAGTGATTCAGAGTCGGATTAAAAAGGAAAATTTCCTCAAAATAAGACCTATACGACTTAGAAACTACAATAAAAAAACTAAATTGGTATGGCAGACATTACAATACACTATTACTCATGTTAAATAACAGTTGTAAGGTGGATTAGAGATAAGAGAATAGAATCAAACTATTGATGGTACTTACCTATTACCCAGGTGACTATAAAGTCAAATCGATTTTGACTGTCTCTCCAGTAGTTCTCAAATCCATAAGCATAGATCTTCAATGCCATCTCCACTACGTACAACCATCCTGGGAAGAAAATGCAATTTGTTGACTCCCAATACAAACTAGATTATAGTAGTTCAAGGTTATAAGTGTTTTCACATGGGACATTAGTTTACCAGCAATGAAGTTTTTGACCAACAGACTAGGGATGGAGTTAATCCAGGTGTCTAAATCAAATTCCAATCTATATTGGAACACTCTGACCAGAAATTAACAATGAAATTCTATGTGAGGACCATAATACAGCTCTACGGGAAAAATATTTAGAGACGTGACCCTTTGTTGGTCATTTATATGTCTAAAGAGAATTCTCCAAGCACAAACCCAAACTAATATTATTCTTGTTTCTCAAATTTACTTTACTCGTCATCTCGAAGTCAAAGCATGGACATGTTCCAAGAGTCTCTAAGAATTAGCCTAATGATCTGCCAGAGGTATTCAGACCAGACAAAATGTCTCTCTAGAAATGCCTGTGATGTTTATGTGTCATGAAGAATGTTAACGGGAAAAGATTAATAGGTCCAGCTTCCATTATGATCTGATGCATCATTTACATAAGTCTAGTTATGAATAGGAGAGAATAATTGTTATCTTTCATTATCTCTACAAATGAAGTATATACAAGTGAAGTAATAAAGAATGTAATTTCTATATTAGTCCCTAACTAGCTTAAAGTGACTAATCTGGTCCATATAATTCGCTTATATATTCTAACTAGTGTCACACCTGTAGTGTAGTCACAATGGAAGATGTAGGCACTACAGTTCTAATGAAAATCTCATTGAGTCATGATAGCTTGTTCTTTCTTTGTAATGGTGCAAGTGACAATGGAGAAGGTATTTTTCCGGAAGTGAGAAAGCATTTTGTGATTCCTTATTCTTTAAAAAGTTTGCTCTTTGAAGATGTGCCAAGTTGCCCCTCCAGTGATCCAATAGATGAATGCAGGAATATTCCAAAATCTATATCATCATGCATAATTTTACAGGACTGGAATCATTTTTCTTCCATGTGGTCAAACCCATAAAGGTTTTAAGTTGGCTATTTTTAGTCTTATTCTTCTTTTATTTCTGTGGATAATCAGCTTCCAAGTTCATTAATGTTGAGAGACTATCACAATGATTTTCATTACGATCAGTTACTTTTCCATGATTCTGAGGAAGCCCAATTTACCATATTAAGTACTCTCTTCTAATTAAAATTTATCGAATATCTTCATCTCTAGAAGTTGCCTTTTCGAAAAGCGAAGTAAGTGTGAAACAGTGATGCAAACACTTCTGCCAGCTGCGATCACTACACAGATAATATGAGGTTCAATCTTACTCTAGCATCCTACAATGAATCTAATGCCTCATAAGACCCAAGATTCATAGAGCTCTTACCAAACACAAATTCCACCTTTTGCCAAGCCTCTTGAGCAGAATTGTTCTCTATATCAAGCTGAAAAACACAATTAACAAAATATATCATTAGATAATTCAGTGGCAGTGTATGTGACTAAACGATGTTGAACTAGCTCATCTAAAAGCTTTAAGCTAATAGAGAGGACAAGTTTATAGATTTAGATTTTGCCTTCATGCTCCTCACATGCAGGGCAGATTGATTTTTTTATCGAAGGCCTGACATGCGCAAATTTTACATAAATAGACAGGTGAGACGTGAATTCACGATTTTTGACTGCTCTAGTGCCATGATGAGTCACACCATCTAAAACCTTCAATTGTTAGAGAGGGAACAATTTTATTTATTTAATCTAAAATTCATCTTCAATAAACGGTTTCTTTACTACCTTTCAAAAAAAATAAATGGTTTCTTTACTAGCTCTCGGCATTCAATATATATCATCTTTTCTTTTTCATTTATTCTTGGATTGCATGTCTGTTTGGTTGTCGAGGCGGAGGGAGTGCGGTGGCTAAAAAACAGTATGGGGAGAGACAGCAACATTTTGTGAATAATTAATGCCAGTGATAGATATGTCCTACTTAAGTTATAGTCAAGTTAATACTAACATGAATAGGATCTAAAACTACAAACATTTATAGTTATATTAGATTTGTGCATTATTGTATATATAATATGTCCTCAGTGAGCTTATGTTATAGAAATTGTTAACTCTGAATCATATAAAATAGGTTTCGTTTGATATTGACAGCACTTGACAGTCATACCATTGTTTCAATGATGACTGCAACAAAATTCAGGACAAGGATGAACACTATTATGTATCCAAATTTCGGACTTCGAACAAAGTCTTTCAGCCTTTCAGATGCGGGTGAACGGTAAAATGGAAGGCTATAGAATACAGGTACCTGCAAAACGAGCATGCCATCTTGAAATGCAGGATCAAAAGCCTCAGTTTTTATTAAATAATGTACCAAGTTACAAGGATGTCGCTTAAGCTTCAGTTCAATGGAAAGTGGACTTACTGAATCCTCTTTTTGAAACCTCAGTGCAATGGCATTGCAAAGGTCAGCAAATTCATCCAAATTAATCTGCAGGAACAAAAAAATGCAGCAAATAGTTAAGACACCATTAGTAAGGACCATATTTTGTAATTATGTTTTAACTATAGAAACCATAAATATTTAAATTCACAAGGTATTGAGACACGTATATAAGCTAAAATTAGATAATACAAGAAAAATCACAAAACTTGAATAGAAAAATTTTACTAGTTCAAAACCAAACTACTTCAAGTTAGAAAGTATTTCCAAGGCAGAGGATAAACTCTCAGCAACATAATCAACAAGAGCTACCTACCATAAAATGATTGACATTTACAGAAAAGGTACAAAGCTCAAATATGTGATTATACAGTTCACATCATTCTTCGAAGTTCATGGTAGTACGTTACAAGCTCATAGTTTCACTAGATCCAAATAATGAAAATTAAGACCTTTGCAATTAATAATGGTGATGAACATTTGAAATTCAGGTATCCTTGCAAACCCAGTGGTTAAAATGTAAATTTTCCATGAAAATCGAAAATTTCAGGACTAGTTTAAATGAAAAATTGCAGTGGATGTCTCCTACCTATGGGTGTTGTAGCAAGTTGGTCCCCATCCTTTCAAATATGTAGCTCCTTGATCCACATTGGACAATTTTCATCCATGTTACAGCTAGAAAGTTAAATTTTTTTAAAAAGGAAAATCTGCCTTTATTATCAATCAAATACTGAAATAAATAAAACTTCAGAGAAATAAAAGGAAAAGAAAAGATGGGAGGGGAGGGGAAGGGAGCTGCAGGAGGGTTTGCAGGGGAAAGAGATCAGTTGGGGGACTCTGGGGGTACGGGTTACAGGTGGAGAAGGCCAAGGCTGGGAAAACCTAAGCCGTGGAAACCTTGGGCGTTCGACATTCTATTATTTACATTATTTATGCCTTCTGCTTGCTAATGTTATTAATCACTGTAACTCTTTCTTTCTTGGGTGAATAAAACTTTAAGGGATGATCTGTTATTCCATGGTTCATGTATTTTGGTCACCGAATTCACTACCACACCTTCCCTTCTCTTAACTGTCTTCTGGGACACAGTTGTAAAACTATCAAAAGTAGGGTGAAAAATAATAAAAAGGTCAACAATAAATAACTAAGAATACAAATAAATGTCCATTTACAACAGAAGATTCAATGGATCTACGTGAATTCATTTGTACAGAAATCTAAAGAAGATGGCAAAGGAAACAAGTCTCAACAGCATCAAACAAAGAGGATAAAACTATGAAGAAACAACCTTGAAGTCATGACTGTCATCCAACTCGTGAAATATTAATTCAAAATCATCTCTGGATATCTTTGGCAATGTCCTAAATACATTGAAAACAAAACATGCTTCAACATCCACAAAATATATACTAGAAAAGAATACTGAACCAAATATATATTATCACTAAAAGGTAAGATAAGCAAGAATATTTCATTATATTCAGTATAAGTTATGATGAATGAAAACACGGAATTGAATTTAAATGCTTCTTAATTGAAAATGCAGTCATAACTTAACGGCTTGTACTTCACATGAACACATAAAGTGGAAAGGCAATACTCCTGACAAAATTGTTTATGCCCGGAAGAAGTTTGGATGCATAACGGCTTGTACTTCACATGAAACACATAAAGTGGAAAGGCAATATGCCTGGAAGAAGTTTGGATGCATAAGATATCCATCCAATATTAAGCATAATTCTTGAATGTTACATTCAATTTCCATTTGTACCATATTTTCAATCACCAGCTGCCTACAATCAATTTCTACAAACTAGGTAAGATGTGGATTTCCTGAACATCTTTAATTTCATATCTATTTATTTTTAAATAAAAGAAACATTGTTTTCAAGTTTGATTATGAATTTTGCAAATGAAATCTTTCAAGTTAGAGTGGCTATTTGATTTATTAAGGGTGTGTTTGATGAATATTATTGAGAAAATAATCTATTTTAGATAGTGATATGATGGGAAATATGTGGATAAAAAGTAATGAAAAGTTATTGATATAATGGAAAATATTATTTTATTGAAGAATGTGCGGTTGAAAATGAGTTTTGAAAGAATGTGTACTAAACAGGGGCTAAAATAAATTCGAATTAAACAATTTATTACTGGTGCTAAAGAAAGAAAAAATGCATATAGTAGATATAAAACAAATTCCACATCAAGTTTATAACATTTTTCTCACTTTATTTTGGAATTTTTCCTCATTTTATAATTTAAAACTTTCCTAATTTTGTAGTATAAAAAAAAAAAAGAAAAAAAGAAAAAAAAAGAAGGGTTTGTTGTATCCCTCATGTGTTAGGAAACTAGAAAAAATAAATTAAAAAGCCACAACATGCTGGACAAGGTCTCAAAGCATATCAAACGACGTCTATAGCGAAAAATATATAAAAAGTAGGGACAACACCCCGCTTGATGTGTTGACTCCTCAAATACTAAAACTCCACCCTAAGAGTGTCCGTACATCACAGCTAATAAGTGTCAACTTCACTTTCATTTTAAGCTATTGGCATGTTCCATGGGTTATTCATCAAGAAGTTACTTTACTACTAGTGGCCGTGATCATAGGTAGTGGTCACGAGCAAAGAGAAAAAAAAAAAATGAGGCAGGTTAAGTCAAAACAATATATAGTCATTGCAAGGGTGTATGGAAAAGAGAATTCCACCTGTATTTGTTCAGTTCTTCAAACAGACGAATACACTGATCTTTGTTGAGATAATTACGATTCTGTCAATTGCAAGAGTTGTAAAAAAATATATATGTAAAATCAAAATATGTTTTTTAAAAAACAGAAAGAAACAGTTGAATAGGTAATGGGTTTGCTTCCAACTTAGTCTCCATGTGGGGAAAAAATGCATACAGAATTTTTCCAGATTAAAACTAATGCTTATTTTAGCTTGAGGAATACTTTTGACCTCATATTTGCAAGACTTCATTTCAACCAATAAATTCTTCTAAAAACTAAGTTATATTATTGCAATTAGGCATGTCTCATTTAACACACCAAATTATAGGTGTACAAAGAGTTCAACTTGTGCTTTCAAATGGATCAAAAATTAAATTATGTACTAACTGCCTCCTTAAATAACTCAGGTTGAATTATCCATGCGTTATCAACTACTTAACTAACAACGTTCATGAATTATCCAAGTCTTAGAATTATAGCCACCTACCTAGTTTCTCTATTAGCAAATTCATAAATCCTAATCATTAACAACGCATTCATGCACTCTTAACAAGGTTGAAATTGATCTGTTATTTAATATCTGTATAATCACCCAACATTTAAACTTGATGATATGGATCATGACTTGACAGTTTTAAGTTCATCATACTAAATACATACAAGTGTGCTGGAAAATTCTAAAAGAAGAAACGTAGGTGCTCAGCAAAGAGGATGCAGAGTACTGAGTACATTTACAATAATGATTGAAACAGTCCTTTTCTTCAAATTAAGCGGTCAGCTGTCAAGTTGACCGCTTAATGCACGACTAGGCCTAGCGCGCTTTATTAATTTTTTTCCCTTTTCCTAGGCATGATTTATCAAAAAAAAAAAAATCTTTTTTAATAAGCCTTTTATTTGACTTTAGTTTTAATTTTTTAAATAACTTTATCCGTACAAAAGTCAAAAATGACTTTATTCAATGAAGAGTTTGATAAAATTTAAGCTACAGTGATATCTACATTATGTAATTATGATTTTGAGACTTATCGTTTTGTTGAAAACTTAGAAAGTATGTATGAAGTTCCTATAAATCTATTAAATAGGGTTTGTCTAATTGAAAGTTGAAATTATGAAAAATAATCAAGTTTTTGCATTTCGAAAACTTGAAAATTGTATAATTGACTAATTGTAGTAATTATTAAGTAAATATAGTATTTTATAATTTTAGATGTTTGGTTTGTATTATTTTAATCATTAAATGGTTTTTAGAATGATTAAAAATTTAAAAATAATACTAAAAATAAGAATACGTTTTTTTACGCCTAGACCTCATCTAGGCTTGTAAAGTTTGAAATTTGGCCTCCACGCTTAACCATACTTAAAAAGTTAGAACACTATTTTTTTACATTGATCTCATACCATAATTATTGAGAACTTGTAACTTCACAACAAGAATATAAAGACACCCCCATGAATGAAGAAATGCATGAGAGAAAAGCCTATTGGATAGTCATTATGAGGCCCCAATTCTTGACTGAAGGGAACGCCAAAGGCCTCTGCCCTTCCATCCCCTAGGTGGATAGATTGTCAAAAAGTTGCACGATGGTTTTTCATGTTGTCAAAGTTGAACAAGGGATGGCGAGAGCCTGATCAATTATATGAAGTCCTGTGGCAAAAATAGAAAGAAATTGAAAAATGAAACCTAGTTGTTTATGGCAGGCAATGTGTGTGAGCAATCTCAGTATGGGTGTAGATAATGGAAGTGCCCCTGCATTGTGTTTGGGTGGGAGAATGGGTTGGGGGTGGCAGGGTACTGCATTGAAAGTGCATGGAAGCAATGTGTCCAATGGTTCACTAATAACATGAGTGATGGACATGAGCCATAGCAGTTCTCAATTGCTGACCTATAATCAGACATGCAAAAGGTCATCAAAACAAAGACATTACCAGTACCTTGAAATGTTGAATCACCCTATCTAAAAACTTAAAAGTGTTAGAGAGGACGCGCGTATTTATAAATTAAGTCTTCAGCGTGTTTTCTTTGGTGCAGGCCAGATTCATTTTTATCAAAGGCTCGATATGTTTGCCATTTTCATAAATGGATTGCTATAATACTTGAACTCGGACCCTCTGCTTGCTCAGTTACTGATGTTGAATCACCCATCTAAAATCTTATTCATTTAAATTATATCTTCAAATGAAATGTTCTTCTTTTTCCTTCCTTCTCTATAATCCCATTTTGCAAATATGACCAGTACCAAACCTAGAATTGAACCCATAAAAAATATCAACCTGATTTTACGTGATTGTTTCAGATCTGATAGGAGAAGCAGAGGTGAAGGAAGGAATCCATGTGGAGAAATCAATTATCAAATTTACTAATCTATGGGAGGACTCGCAAAGGTAGATTCAAATTACAGCTGGTGCTCCACTAATATAACAACACACAAAGGGTAAGTTCTAGGATTCTACCAATTTACAAAAAGTCACGTCATTGTTATGCATGGGGTTTGAAGAAAATCAATTGGTCAACTTTTCCAAAGTATACTGGATTTGAAAAACGTAAAGTATACCCAACAATCAGTCACAACATGAAGGTGAAAATTATACTCACATAATTATCCATCAGGTTAAATGCTTTCTTCAGTATTCTCATCCTTGTACGATCCTTCTCATCTACTTGTTTTACGAGCTGTAACAAAAATTAGAATTAGATATGCATCACAATGTTAACACGAGAAAAAAAGCCAGAAATTGACATCTACATAGTGCATTTAGTAGGAAAAACAATGAATGCCAAAAAGTTAGACCGCAATTTAGTATAATGCCTCCAAATCTGAAGTAGGAGTTTGAAGCCTCATCCCTTCTAGAAGTAGCAAGAAATATAGTTCATCTTCTATTGGGCAATCAGACAATATATGGCAACATATATACAGAAAGCGTTAGCATAAAAATAAGATGCAAGGGATGCTTCAAATACCTCACTTTTAAAGCTATCATACACAACAGCAAGAATCAAATTGGTGACGAAGTAAACACCCAATAGCACGTAAAGAACAAAAAATAGGCAATGCCACCGTGAGGCCCTATGAAACAACATAGCATGGAGGTGAGTAAAACTAGAAAAAATCAGTTACAAGCAAATAGTTGAACAATATGAAAATTGATAACTATAGAAGTCAATAATGAGTTCAAAAGTACAGCATAGTTGCTTGGACGTAAATGCAAAGCTTCTCCTGTGTGTGTTGTATGACTACCTTAACGGTGCAAGGTGGGGGATGGAATGCAGCATAGGTAACCCGTCAATATTAGAAAGAGAAGGGATGGTGCATATAAAAACCAATGTTTCAAAGAAACTTACTTGTATGCGGGAATCCAGACATCTGGGTTATTGGAAGTCGTAAATAAAACAAACATTTGGTATAATGTGGTTCCATACGAAGTGAATATAGTCTTCCCCTGTTGCGTGTCTTCGAAGATGACAAATGCCAACCAACTAGAGAACAGGAGAAATAAAGCCCATAGAGCCTGAATTAGGCTCCCAAAAACAAGGAAAAAAGGACAGTCAAATTTCATCCATGTAATTTAAGAGATAGAAAGATCATAATAGTGGCAGTACTTTAGTTGTACTTGTGATATAAATCTTTTGAATGTGAGTACCAGAACTATTAAGTGGACGCACCAGGATATTAAGGTACGTGACAAGCATTCCTGCCAAGATGACGATGGTATCTCGTAAATCCCTAGTGTCAATTACAAAATTAAGAAGCAATTTAGTTAGTGGAGCTTTGTGAGTAACTCTAGGAGGAATTAAATGATGCAACATGGCACGTGATTGACTTAAGAGTAGCTCTTTCAGGCTGAACTGTATTTCCTCTTCCCGGGTATTCTCTTAAGTGCACATCAACAAATACCAACCTCTTCTTTATCCAACAAACAGCCCTCAACTGGGTGCCATAAGTGACAATCAATTTTAATGAACGATTAAAATTTCATGGTTTTAAGTTGTCACCTATATATAGTAGAAAGGAGTGAATCAGTTTCATATGTTGTAAATTTGGTAATTATTAGAATGTGTTAAAGCCTTTTTGATTTGACCCGGCAAAAACATATCTCCAGTGCATGATCCAAGGCGTTGAGTGGTTTGCCTCAACAATACTTCTTGTCTATGTATACTCTGTCTTCATCGTAAGTCTTACTTGATTTCCTCAATCTCTTCACTAGATCAAACATAAAAGGAATTAGTAAATGATTTTCTTGAGCTCCTTACAACATCTTTTAGTTTGAAATAGCTCTAATATTGTAATCCTGACTCTCCTCACCACACTGTTCAATCACACATACCATATTAGATATTTCTTTTGACAATATATTTATTCAGTTTGTAACCTTATATCCAACTGAACAGTGATTCCAGCAAAAAACCAATGTTCACCTTGTATAGACTGTTTCTATCGGTAGAAAAGCAGCATCAAAATTGGAAATCATCTACCCGAATTGACAGGCAGACAGGCAAATTTTTCACCAATGATAATCTCAAACTTTAGTCCAAAAGCTTATATAGCAACAATAGGATTTAATGTTCTAGGCAAGCCAGGCAGAAGATGGGACTCCATAATACGAAATAGTAATTCCAAAACCAATATGGCTATGTACAAATTCTAATGGGACGAAGCAATCAGGGAAAGAGGAGAAAATTCAGAAATCAAAAATGAGAAATAATTCTGGAAAATAGCTGTAATATGGTACCCATACCATACCTGAAGTTCAAGATGAAAAATACAACCCGGATATAGGGTGCAATCCTAAATGGAAGAGTATAGAATGCCACCGGGGACAGATAGATAACATAAACTAACAGATCAGCAACCAATAGTAACAATAGAAGTACCTGAAAATCAGTAAAAGAACTTATTATTTGTTGAGGTTCAATACTTAAAATTTATCATTTCTAAGGATAGTTCAATTTGAAACCAAACTAATCCAGCCATTAAATTTCTCTTGTCAATTGTTAATTTGAACCCATAACAAATTCATTTCAATAGTTTACATAGCCAATAATAAGAACTAAAAAATATGATATATGTTACAAGTCCCTCCATGTATTGTAGATGACTGTAATGTAACAAAAGGCAGCAATATAGCTTCTCTTTTGTTCTTCTTTACATGTAATGCAAGTTAATCAAGAAAAAAAAAAAGGAAAAGTACACATCCCGAATGGGTGGAGAATAAGAATAAAAATAAACACGAAATCATCCAATCTGGTTCTCAGTTTATACAGATCGTCACAAAGCAATGAAGCTCCAAAGCAACAAAAGAGCACCACATAAACTTACATTATAGGCTCTTCATTTAAGAAAGACTTATTTCCCCCAAGATATATAGCTTCCTGTGTTCACATGCTTTGATCATAGGGAAACACTCGTGATTATCATCTAATGTTTAGCAAACTCACTTATTCCACAAGATTTATTTACTTGCTATAAATGTTTTCACTTAATTCCAGTTGATTGTTAGGGTGTAAGTATGGCTGCATTAACTGTTGATCTTTATTACTTTGTTCTAGACATGAAAATTTGTCTTGTTTATATTTGACATAGTCACACCTCTGTTTGCAAACAAATAAATATA
The DNA here is from genome assembly GCA_903798395.1 of Fraxinus floribunda. Classification (NCBI taxonomy): domain Eukaryota; kingdom Viridiplantae; phylum Streptophyta; class Magnoliopsida; order Lamiales; family Oleaceae; genus Fraxinus; species Fraxinus floribunda. Next base: position 8,108 of record CAIGRS010232821.1, on the reverse strand, counting down.
CGGACCTTAAACAAAAACAAAAAAAAAATTGAAATCTCAAGATAGTAAAAGCACAAACACAATTGTTTGCAGTTGTAAGATTCGACTGGAAAAAGAGTAAAAGAAAACTAATATGCCAAATGAGGTTAACTGATTCAAATTAATAAGCCATATGTCGGTCAAAAGCAATAAGTATATTTAGAAACTTAAAAATTGGTATAACGGAAAGATCAAAGTCAATATTGTAATGAACGAGGCAGCATCCTTTCGATTAGTGTACAAGAAATTATTTCACAACAAATATCCATATTTTGTTCTGATTTAAATGCTCACCCCATTCTTGAACTTAAGAGGGGCTTAATGCTGAACAAAAAATCAAAACATGCATGCAGTTAAAAACATTTTATGAGTTGAACGGGCACAAACCTCAAAAACATATAATCTGACCACGACTGAGAGAATTCAGAGAAAGATAGAAGTCGTCATGCACACAAAATATGGAAGACATATTTCACAATTAACTTTCTTTATCATGTAAATCATCCTTAATAAGGTTGAAGTTATTGTTGGCAAACTTCTCATTGCAAATTATGAAATCATAATTAATAAATAGAATACCTTAACTTTGTTAAGAATAATTTTCCAGAAGAAACCAATCCCTTCATATGATATTGGAAATAGAGTATGGACAATTAGGATCAAGAGCGTAATACCCTGCAAAAGGTAGCAGGAAAAAAGTTCAATCTTAAGGAAAAACAAGATATGTGGGAATCTAGTTATATATGTATCTACAACAGTTAGCAAGAAGTAAGATTCAAAACATAATGAACCACTAGAAGTAAACAAGTTATTCAGTAACTTGAGACACTACATTCAATTTTCTGTCCTGCTTATATTTTTCATTTTAAGGACTTCTTCTTCTTCTTTGCTCCTCCTTCAAAATGGATAAGTTTGTACATAGCAATTGGCCCCCATTCAACTTTTCTGGCTAATGTCACAGCTCGTTAGTTTTCAAAACATCAGTTTTTATTTATTCATCCCTAACTAATGCAAGAACATGCTGGAAACAGGGTTGGGCCCAATGAACTGGGCTTGTGGTGGATTTTTGAGCTTTATTCTGGGTGATATATGATGAATTGCATTTGTGCCATCAACTATAGCTTTTGGGTAAAGTGGTGGCAATGCCCTACATCATGTTGATATCAGAGCTAGAGGTTCCACGTTCGAATTAATGTTGAAGCATTCCAGTGGTGTGGGTGGATAATGCAGGAGTATGCTTGAATATGGGCCCGATGGACTAGGCTTTGGGTGAATTCCATATCTTGATTCCCAGTGATAGAATGGATTGTATTTGTGCCGTAAGCTATAACTTTTAGGTAAAGTGGTGGCAATACCAGGAGCACGTTTGAAATGTGGACACAAGGAAATGGTCTCGAAGTTGATTCCTGGGTTTGAATCTAGGTCATATAGGCTTTGCACAGAGTAGTAACAATTTACTCGTTAATATCAGAGCCGAAAGTCCTGTGTTCAAGTCGATGATAAAGCATTCCCGTGGCGTGGGTGGATAATGCAAAAGTCTCTTTGAAATGGGGGTGGGCCAAGGCAGTGGGTTTGTGGTGGATTTTCAAGCTTGATTCTAGGTGTTATAAGGCCGATTGCTTTGGACAAAGTGGTGGAAATACCCTACATCACTAACCAAAAGCCTCAATTATCAGATCTGCACAGGCAAGCCTCCAATAATTGATAGGCCAGAGTTGTTAATGCAATAGAATACACAAACTATGTTCAAAAGGCATACTCAGTCTCGAAAGTTTTTAGAGACTTCTCGTTCCTTACATTATGTCTTCTCATCAAAAGCATAAAATCTAAGAATGTGGAGTTTTGGTTCAGCTGTTCAGGAGTCTTTGATAATTGTTTCCTATTGCAGATTTTTTTCCCCCTGCCAAAATATGAACCAAAGCACATCTAATCTTTTTATTAACGTCACTTATTGATGGTTCCTTATTTTGGCCTAAATTGTTTTAGATCTTTGGTGATTTAATTATTATATTATTTAAATATTTAAAATCAAGATTTCTAGATCTTATTGTCACACACACACCCTGAAAAAAAAATGCCATGCTGCCTTCGTCATTAAAACACACGAAGATGTAGCTCATATTCATATTTAGTGTCTTCTATTTCTTGAAAATAAGATTTGGTTTGTAATATCTACTTGTTTCTTCTTCAATTCAATTCAAAATCAAGTGATTAGAATCTAAATTTGCATTTTCTCCTATCAAACTGTGCATATAGAATGTGTCTGAACTCATTATATTCAATTTGACTTATATTTCACGAATTGTATTTATTTGATTGATTATTAGTTATATGTTTTNAATTCAAAATCAAGTGATTAGAATCTAAATTTGCATTTTCTCCTATCAAACTGTGCATATAGAATGTGTCTGAACTCATTATATTCAATTTGACTTATATTTAACGAATTGTATTTATTTGATTGATTATTAGTTATATGTTTTTTCTTTCGATTACTTGAATAAATTGTTTGTATTAAATACACTATAAAAATTTTAAACGTAAATATGCATTTTCTTGTTATGAACAAAATATTAATAAAATGACTCTTCGAAATCAAACGGATGAAAACAATTAGCAAAATATTAATGAAGAATTTTTTTTTAAATGTAAATCTACATTATTTCAAGTCAAGTATGAATTATTCAAAAATCAAGAACAAAGTATTCGATTTGTACAGGATTTGATTGTGCCCCCTAACCTAAATTGTCTGTGTCCGCCCCTGATTACTTGTAGGTTTTTCGTTAATTATTATAGAAGAGAGAACTCATACCCCATGCAAAACAATTGAATGAGAATTTCGACCTTACCTCATATACAAGACTCTCAGCACCAGTCAAGTATGGCAGCTGCCCCAGAAAGTAGTAACCCCTATTACTGCAATACCCAGAACACCACAGAGGTTTCTGAGGATATAAATCAAGCATAGATAAGTCAGAATAATGATTATTTAATGCAAAAAAAACTAGACAGTTTGGAAGGGGCACAAACCTCAAAGAAATTTAGAAGAATTAAAGCAAAGTAGTTAAGAGACCAAACATAATCAAATCGAATAAATATGAAGTAGGACTTCAGAGAACTTCCAAAGCTCGACTGATCAAGAATTTCCTCAGGTATACCAATACCATCTTCAGCCTGCAGGCATAAGGGACATTTCAAATCATTATAAAGGGAAAATGAAAAGCAGAGTTCACTATAAGCATTCAAGGAATATTTTCAGGAAAATGTTTCTCTCCACTCATCCTATAATCTGCATGAAGTTGTCCTCTATTTTCCTTGATATTTACATTGTTGAAATTATGGGCCAGACACTTTACTTGGCATTGGCACAAGCCAACTGACTCAGAAATGCTAGCTTCAGAGTAGTAGTTACCACCAAACTGATATCAAGGTATTATGAAGCCCCCACCCCCTAATACGCATCAACGTCGTAGCATGCAGTCAATGACTAATCCACAACTTCAAGTTGAGACAAAGGGATAGCACCACAGAGGTGACTATGATACCAAATGAAATGAGTGAGTCATAAAAAAAAAGGCCGTATAACAATTTAAGTATACCAAACAGTCACTACCTCAAGTCCACGCCAATAATTCCCATAACCCCACTAAAAAATGTGAAATGGAGTGTTGTCTTGCCTATTTGTGAGACATCAATATAAGAAAGGTTCCCATCTTTTGAGGGAAGTAAAAATTCCCTAACTTGAATCAGTAATACTTTCACTATTCACAGACTTGAATTGGATCGATAAAAGAAATATAGGGCTTGTTCAGTAGAGATTAAAATTGAAAAACTAACCGTTATTGTTAACTTTTATTAGACTAGTAAGATCCAATATCGGCCATATTTTCAATTTTAATTGGATTTTAAGCACGACCGAACAAGCCCATATTCATAAAGTTCAGAATATCCATTAGTTCTACACTTATAGAAAGTCTTTTCTATTCCCAAGTCCTTCCACCGCATACTGTTTTTCCTTCTTAAAAATTCTAGATACCAAGTAATTAACACACCACACACATACTCTTAACTTAAGGTGACCAAGTCCTTACAGTTGTGAAAAGTACAACTTTTGTAGAAACCATCATCCCATTGTGATTCGAAGAATTTCATATCTTAAGCAAATTTCCTTGGTCAAAATGTCCTACTCACTTCCACCCTTCTTAATAGACTTTCCAAGAATTCAGTAAAGTCGCAACGCCAATTGCGTTTGAAATAGACTCTTTAACAGAATCTAACATATCTACTTTACCATCAAATTCTTCAACATACAAACATACCCATATTGAATTACTACATAACCTACAATTCTACAACATTCCCAACAATTATTATGAAACTCAATACGGAAACAAATTGATTAAACGTACAAGATCAACCAAAGCAGCTGCCTTTTGATCTGTTGATCCATAAGTAATTGCATCTGTTCTGTTAAACAAGCGCCTACGATCCCTTCTTGAGCTGTAACTGCTGCCTTCTCCGCCACCCAACAAAGCCGTCTCCATTGTTTCTCTGATCTCTACTGAATCAAAGATAGGTATGATTTGAACGTCGTGATTAATGAGAAAAGGAGAAAAGGTTGTTCGTTATGGATGAATTGTCAGTGTCAGTATAATACTATAGACTGAGTGGATCTCTTCTCTTGTATACGTGTGAGAAAGTAAATAATTCAATGGGGTTTGTGTGGCAGTTTCTGCATGGTTGAGGGACTTCCTTGCAGGGAGTGGAACAACTGATCCCCGTCTCGTGAAAATTAAAATTAGATTTTAATGTGATTTCAATCACGTATTTGGTGGGCTATAATTTTTCAACCATATATCTCACTAACTTTATCAAAATTTACTAAAAAAACTATTAATCCTCGCCAAACAGGGCTAAATATCAAAACCAACAATTGTGTTTCTTTAATTTTATTGTTAAAAATAATTTTCGAATCGAAAAAATATCTATTTTGACTTTGAGCCACTTTTGTTGTGGTTTACAGTACATAATGTTAATGCTCGAGAGTACTAGCAACTTCAATTGTTGAATCTCGTATAGAGATAGATATACAAGCCAAACTTAGGTAACTTTTTCGAGTTAGATGAGCGGTGTAATGTGTTCCAGATGGATAGTTTGGACGGGAGTTTAGACCATAGCAGCACATATCAGTGAAAGGATCGCTAGATGTTGGATAATTGTTGTTAAAATTTATTTTCACAAAATATATTAATTAAAAGTAGGTTTCATTTCTTTTGGGCAAATTAATACGTTGTTTATCTTTGTTGAAAATATTATTCATTAAAATTTACAGGGTTTAACTTGATCAACGCGCCCAAATCATCGAGTTACAAGTTAGGTGAGTTCGAAGAGTCTATATCACAAAGTGGTTCAATTCAACAAGTCAGCGTGGTGGCTTTAGTTATTTTTCACCCATATAGAGAAAATCATCTCTGTCTACAATGTTTTCCCACTTCTTTGTTCACTCTCGACTTCAATTTTGAGTTAGAGTCCGTCTGATTGCAAGAATGGAATTTGGGTGGAAAGAAAATAAATTTCAGATAATTGAATTGCTTAAAACTTGTTTTACTGAGAATTGTCATTAATTATGTTTGATTAATATAATTTTTCACCTGAAAAATATTGAAATTTTGAATTTTTTGGTGTTCGTTTGACTTTATTTTTTATGAAATTTGTCCAGTAAAGTGTTGGGAAAACCAATTCAAGGAAAAGCAAGAAAAGGAGGTCACGTAAGGCTTAAGAAGGAAAATCAATTCCATAGAATTTTGGGCCAATCAAACATGCAAATAACTTGAAAAATGAAAAATAATTTATAACTTTCATGAAAAATAAACCCTATGACCTTCAAGTAAAAAAATAAGTATTGTATGATAATCGAGAATTTGTCATCAACGGATTCTACTAAAAGGAATGTCGGCAATATAAAAAATTATCTAAAACTGTCGACATGATCCAAGTAGTTTGTACTATAATGGAAAATGGGACCAAGCTGATAGATACACAATTTGACTTAAAGCAACTTTTTTTAATCATGCCACCACGTACTTGTTGGGTCTACATAAAAATATCATATGCGAAAGACATATAATTTTTGTTTTTCATAGAAGGAAAAAAAAAAAGGCTTGATGTTAACACAGACAAAAAAATAGATATTATGGTCGATTTTAGTATTTTTTTAAATAGCTTTGCCATTTAAAACTTAAAACAATGTAATCATATCGAGCCCTAGTTTGTCAAAGCTTTTTGAGATTACAAGTTGATCGGTTTTATAAAATGGGTGATTAAAAAATCGACAAAAGTTGTGAATCTCATGAAATACATGATTAAAACGTAAATGAAAGTTGTAGATCCAATGAAATGTATGATTAAAAAAAAATATGACAAGCTGACAATCTCAATATTTTGATCAATTCTAAACACATCTATGCAAACAAATTCAATAATATGAATATTTAAATCGTTTTTAATCGGTGTTTTTCATATTGCCATTTCTTATTTATTCATTTTTTTTTTGTTTGAAAGGTATTTAGGTTAACATCTTCAATAGTAAATTCTCACATCGATTAATTATAGAAATAATGATTACCATATAAGAATTTGAGTTACGTCACTTTTAAATTTTTTTTGACATTTTAAAATGGAATCTCAATGCTAAATTAAGAGAAAAAAAATGAAATAAACAATCTTTCATAATTTTCTTTAAAAAAATAAAAATAAATTCTTTTCACTTTATTGGTTTTTATAAGTTAAACTTATTCGTATATTTGAAGTCAAAGAATTTCTACTTCCCTCATTTCAGCCTTTTATACAAAAATAAATAAATAAATAAAGTTACATGCCTAGCAACAGACGGTTTTTTAAAAGTAAACATTGTTATTAATTAATTTATGAAGTTCGATTTATGAAAAGAGGAGGGAAAAAAAATAAATAAATAAATAGGCAAAGAGTTCATATTTGTCTCATTCAAATTACTAAATCAAACATGACATTATATTGTATAAACCACGTAATTTGACCATTTTAGTTTCTATGGTGTCGAAATTATTCTTTTAATGGACATCGATCTCACGCTACCGCTCTTTCTTGAAGTATTTATCATTACTAGCCACTAAACGATGATTGAACATAGGTTCTACATTTCGAAATTAAATCAACTTTAAACTCGCTTTATGATAATTAAATCAATCAGCAAAAAATAAAGCCTATTAGTAACATAGTAGCAAACTCGACCACAGAGAAACATTTTCCACATTTGTTAAGTATATAAACAGCTACCGGCCACGCTAAATATACCTGCTACATAGTGCTACTTGAATTGCATTTCTCTTTAATTGGTTTAATCATATCTCCACTCTACCATAGATGCCTTCTAGGACAAGCAGGTCAATCACATGGTTGAGACATAATGAACACCTTTGCAGTAGATGATATCATAGAATCCTTCCAACGCCAGTATGTAATGATCACGTGTTTGTGAAAGATCTTATTCATAGGTCCAACATTTGTGGTCGACCTTGAAACTTGAGCTACTTGTCTAGAGCATTGTGGTCCGCAAGCCAACGGCCATACTCCTTTACTAACTTAGACGTGCTTCTATTGGGAATATGAAATGATATACTGAGAGATTATACACATGGATCCAACGATTGTGGTTGGCCTATGACATGCAAGCTATTTATCTAGGGTAATGTGGTTTGTAGGCTAATGGATATATTCTTTTACTAACTTAGACTCGAACCTTCCATTTTTTACTTTTTGAACTCAATTTATTAGAATCATAATGGAGGTAAATGTACCCTATCCCTTTAGAATAGGAGATAAATTTTTTATATAATTATTAACATTACTGACATGTGAACTTGACATATATGTCAGTTCATACTAGGGAAACTTTTCTTGTTTGCAATGGCAAATCCAACATCTAAGCTCAGTCCGGGCGAACGTTGACTGGTCAATTCCAATTCCAAATCCAATTTTAATTTCCCCCAATTCCAATTCATAAATCATATTTCAAACAAACTGAAAGTTATCACAAAATCATGATTTCAAAA
>CAIGRS010232816.1:0-11399 GCA_903798395.1 Fraxinus floribunda | reverse complement strand
TCAATTTCAGTTTTATTGCAGCTAGCAAGTAACATATCATCAACATATAGTACTAAGTATAGAGAATTCTTACCTCCATCACCTTTGTAGTACAAACAAACATCATAATTTCTTCTTTGAAAACCATGTTTCAAAACAAATGTATCAAACCTTTTATATTTCAGGGATTGTTTCAAACCATAAAGTGATTTCTTTAACAAACATACAACTTTCTCATAATCACATTTAATAAAACCAATATGTTGTCTCATATAGATTTCTTCATCTAAATCACCATAGACAAAAACATTCTTAACATCTAATTGATCAAGTTCCCATCTAAATTGAACAACGAGGGAAAGAATGTACCTAATAGTGGTATATTTAATTACAGGGGAAAAAATTTCAGTGTAGTCAACACCTTCTTTTTGTGTAAACATTTTTGCTACAAGTCTAACTTTATATCTAATATTTTTATTCCCTTTCACCTTCTTTTATCTTATAAATCCACTTACAATCAATTTACTTTTGGTCTTTAGATCTTTTAACCAATTCTCAGGTCTTATTTTTAAGAAGTTAACCCATTCCATCATCCATAGTAGCTTTTCAAAATTTAGAATCTTTACAATTTATGACATCATCATATGAACTAGGTTCATTTTCAAATTGATCTTGATAAGTAAATAATTAAACAAAATCATCACTGTCAAACCTTGCAGAAGGCCTGATCCGCCTCATTTCTCTATCTCTTGTGAGTTGATATTCATCAAGAGGTAGAGAAGCAAGATCAAGTTGGTCCCCAGTTCCAAGATTATTATCATTTTTAATAGAAATATCATTTTCATCAAGATCAGATTCATTAGCAGCAAGTACATGTGTTTCCTTTTCATTTAAAGAAGACTCCACCTCAATTTGAACATCTTTTTTAGTCAAATTATTTTTTCCCTTCCAGACATGGCATAATAGACTCATTGAAAATAACATCTCTTCTAACAATCGCCCTATAGCCTTTTTCATTTGTTACCCATTGTCTATAGCTTTTAACATTTTCACCATAACCCAATAAAATACATTTAAGTGATCTATGTTCCAATTTTCCAATATTTCGATGAACATATGCAGCACATCCAAATATCTTCAAGTGAGAATAGTTAACATGATTTTTAGACCAAACAGTTTCAGGTACTTCAAAATTCAAAGTACTAGTAGGGATTCTATTTACAAGATAAGCAACAGTTTTTATAGCATCACCCCAGAATAGTTTAGGCAATCCAGAACTCAAAAGCACACATCTTACTTTATTTAATAAAGTTATATTCATTCTTTCAGTTATGCCATTTTGCTGGGGTGTGTAAAGAACTGTTCTATGTCTTAAAATGCCATGTTCTTTGCAGAAATTGTTAAATTCATAGTTGCAAAATTCCAAACCATTATATGTTCTTAGAATTTTTATCTTATGATCAGTTTGGTTCTCAATTTGGGTTTCCAATATCTGAAAATAGAAAATGTTTCATCTTTTGATTTTAATAAGAAAATTCAGATTTTTCTAAAAAAATCATCAATGATCAAAAGATAATATTTAAAATCAGTTATGATAGTTACAGTAGCAGGACCCCATAGGTCTACATAGGAGTGGGCATGTGTTGGATTGAGTTAGGTCAGTTTTTGTTTCAACCCAAACCCAACCCAACAAGATCGGTTTGATTAAAACTTAACACAATCTAACCCGTATAAATGTTGAAACCCAACCCAACCCAACCCAATCAAGTATCGGTTGTGTTGGGTTGGTTGGTTTGTGACGACTTGTCAACAAAAATTAAAGTCATTCAAATTTCTATTATACTAATTCGGATAGGCAAGATTAAATAATAAGTAAATAAATAAATAAAATTATCTATTATCTTATTCAATCATCATTAGCCTAGTTTACAAAGAACAAAGTGCATTTAACATAACATGGAGAACTTATACTACATTTATTGTGGGAATGACAGTAAGCTCATCATTTAAAATGCACCAAAGTAATTACAGTTACACTATCCACTCATACTTTTTAGGTTCTTTTTACTTTTTAGGCATTTTATTTCATTTATTTCTTTTTTTTTAAAGAGGTGAGTCGAGTTGGGCTGGTTTATTCGATTTTCATGAGTTAATCCATAACCCAATCCGACCCAACCCGCCTACACTGTCAACCCACCCAACCCGTGTAAAAAAAAAAAAAAACCAAAAAAAAAAAAGAAAACCAAGTATATATTCAAGTATTTGTTTGGATTTATGAATTCCAGGTAAGAAATGTAACTTTGCTTGCTTGCCAATAACACATTGTTCACAAGAACTAAAATTACCAAGATTTTATTTTCCAAAAAACCCTTTATTTTGTAAAAACTCTAAATTTTTCTTGCCAATGTGGCCAAGTCTTTCATGCCACAATTTTGCTAAAGTAAAGGTTTCATGTAAAGCAGCAGCATTTAAACCAATTAAATGTTTAGTATTCAAAAAAATAAAGACCATGTCTCTTAAGAGTGTTAATAATCAGATCAATGCCCCTATAATCTTAATGTATCCTTGTCCCAATTTTATGTCAAATTCTATGTCATCCAACATGCCTAAAAACACCAAATTCCTCTCTAATTCAGGAACAAATCTAGTTCCTTTCGGGAACAGTACATTGCCATTCTCAAGTAGCAGTTTAACAGTCCATATTCCTCTAAATTTACAAGTCATGTTGTACCCCATTATTACTTGTCCCCAAGTAATTGTTTCAAAATCAAGAAAATAATTTTTATTTGGGCACATGAAAGGAACAACCAGAATCAAGTATCCACTCTTCACATAACTTCTTTTCAATATTAACAAGGACTAACCCATCTTCAAGATTGTTTTTATTACAAACTAAGGTAGCATTCCCATCATCAAATTTCTTATCTTTTGCTTCATTCTTCTTCCTGCAACAATCTTTAATAAAATGACTCATTTTACCACAATGATAGCATTTTTTACCTTTTGCCTTATTTTTGGATTTATTTTTATCATGCCACTTGTTCATACTCTCATTTAAGGACTTTGAGTGAAAATAAACCATTTTCCCTTATCAAGCAGGTTATCTCCATTATGACTTTCTTTTGATTCAAATTTAATTTCAAGAGCCTTATTTCTTAGAGCACTAATAATTTCATCAATTGTAATATGAGCTCTACCATATTCTAGAGCAATCTTAATGTCTCTGTATTTGTCACTAATGGAGTTTAACAAGACTACAACCAACTAATCTTTTGAAAACCTTTCATTACAATTGGTCAAGTCTTAGGTCAACTTTGTAAACCTATTCAAGTTTTCTTCCAAATCAACAGAGGGGTCCATTTTAAAAGAAAAGAATTGTTTCAACAAAAAACATTTATTTGGAATAGTTTTAGTCACATATTTAGCATTCAGTTTAGCCCACAGTTCATCAGAAGCATTTTTGGTTTCACCAATTTCCCTCACAACATTATCAGACAAGTACAAGAAAATAGTACTCCAAACAACCTCCTCAAGTTTAGTTTTCTTAGCAGGAAGAAAGTTTGTAGCCAACTATCATCTAGAGCCCTAACAACTCTCATTTGCATTAAAATTGCCTTCATTTTTTGATACCAAATATTAAAAGCACCTCTTCCATCAAATTGTGAAACTTCAAACTTAGCAGAAGCCATATTCGTATTAAAAAATGATACCCAAATATGAGCTCAAGATATTATCAAGGCACAGACGGGGACTCACAGCTACTGCAGTTTTAAAATCATAGTAGTACACTTAGTAATACAAGATTTTTAAGTTTCAATCACAATTAAGGAATATGCGCTCCAAACACAAATAAAGAACACAATAACAGAGATCAGAAAGTCTATGTTCCGTAGACTTCTCCGGCAAGATCCTCCAGATACACACCCGTACTGGATTTATCTCAGATTCCCAAGACCTTGTACGAGCATTTGGACAAAGATGAAATGTTGCATCTTTCCAAGAAATGACAACGAGGCGTTGCGAGTTTTCAAAACATGCATTATGTATGCATTGAATGAGCAATGATGGGCTGCAGTTACAATTGTCTGAGGCGATGCGTCTTAGCATATGCATGTGAGTTACACATCAATCCTTGTTCTTTATTAAACTTTGAAGAAGTGCCTTTTTGCCTTCAATGGTATACAAGTCGACGTCCCTGATCAATTCATTTCGACCCAAGGCTACGCCTCGTCCATTCTACCTAAAAAAGGAAATCTTTATCCATTTTCATGCTTTTTCCACTTTCAAAATCGGAGAATCATCCTAGCAATATTTTTTTCAAAGTATGAAGCATTTTCGACAGATTCAATTTCAAACTTTCGGTAAAATCACTAGACTTCCGTTCAACTAGTTAACAAAACTTCTAATTTTAGGTAACTTGCCTACAAAACTTCCAATTTTAGGTAACTTGCTTGTGTTTTCAACTTTATCTTCGTTTTTTTCATTTCTTCTTCAAACTTTCAAGAAACCATCACTGTTTAATTGGCCTTTTCATATAAGAACACGAATGTTGGTGGCTCGTCTGTGTATAGACATGAGGATGATTTGTGCCAAAGCGGTTCTTCTAGATATCATACCCACTGATAGGATTAGAAAGACGATAAGGGGCCTCTATAATGCTAGATGATGTAGGAGGGACCCATAGACTATAGTATCAAGTAGGAGACAACTAAAGTACCCTTTAAGGTAATAGGGGAGGAACTGGTTAAATTCAGTGACCTTTTTAAGGATTCAAAACACTTAGAGCTCTTCTTACCTAGCCTTAATGAACGATCTTGTTTTCTTATGGATGGATGTATCGCCATCAGCGAGACAATTCTATATGTTGGGATACAGCTACCTTTTCTTCCATTTTTTAGGTATATCATTGGGCATTATGACTTAGTCCCCACCTAACTTCTTCTCAATGCATGGAACCAATCAGCAAATCCTCTCACCTAGCCGAACATTCACCTCCGAATTTCACTAGCTTTGATGTTCAAACAGGAGTTAGAGATAAAATGACTATTTAGGAGAGAAATATTTGAATTGCATGCATTTCTCCTCAAATGAGAGGGTATATATAATTTTTTTTTTCAAGTAATGAGGTAATTTGGTCATTTTAGAAGAAGACAAACATCGGCTCTTTGTTAACTTCTTAGTAACTGATTATGTTACGAGTGTCGCGCTTTATGTGCATCTAACAGCTTGTGGCCAGCTTGGACGGAGGAGTGATTCGCATTTATTTTATGCAAACCTTTCATGCCTTTAGGGATGGCAACGAGGCAAATTGGCCATTCCGATCCCTTGTCACATCAGGTATGTATTTTATGCAAACCTTTCATACCTTTTGGTTTCCTGTCCCATTTATCTTCTTGTTTATTTTTTTATTTATTTTATTTTTTGATTTTATTTTTATATCTTTAATTAATGAATATTATTATTTTTTTTCCAATTTATTGAGAACAACTCATGTTTTTTTTTTAAAAAAATAATAAATATTTTATTTTTGTTTGATAAAAAACTTAAATTTGAAATTAATTTTAAAGGAAAAATTGCAGACACGGTACCAAATCTTTCAACTTTTTACAGACTTTGCCCAAACATTTGTTTTGTGCCACACATAGTACCAAACCTTTAAACAATTCGCACACGGAGTCCAAATGGACTGTTTCCGTCCAATTGAGCACGAATATCGTTAGTTGACCTCAAAAGTTAAAAAAAAAATTAATTTCCCCTAAATAGGCAAGGGCAGTTTCGAAATTACATACAATTTCCACAAATAAGTTAAAAAATGAATTAAAAATCCCAAAAATAATTTAAAAAAAAAAAAACAGTTCATCTCCTTCCTCACCTCACCCCACGAAAAATCAACCACCATCCAGCCTCCACCGTCGCCACATCTCCCACCATGACCACGACCACCATCCCTATCCAAACCCCACCCTCTCCCTAAAACCAAAATCATTCTACCAATTGTCGTCGTTTACAGCTGCTACAACCACCAAATTTACAGCCACCACTACCTCGCCTCAATGAATCTGCAGAAATCGAAAACTAAATAAGTTCGGGCGCGCTGAACCACCAGACCACCACCATCACCAAGTCAACAAAGAGATCGAATGAATTTCAGATATGGAGACGAGGGCCACCTCCTACTACAGCGACAATCCAGATTTGGGGAAAGAACCACCACCACTACTACTACACGTCCATCCCCTCCTGTAAACCACAACCACCAAACACTTCTACCACAAACTCAGAGAACATCCACCAAACTGATAGTGCAATTGAGCTAAATCTCCTTATTCTATCCCAGATCCTTCAAATCTAGGGTCAATTCCAACTCTAGCAGCAGCAATGATGGGGATGGTTTTATTTAATTATTTGATTTTAGTTTTTTTTTTTAATGAAAAAAGGGAAATTTACTATTTTGTCCTTTAAGAATTAGTCAACAATTTGTCAGATTTTTAATTTTTGGTCAACTAACGGTTAAACGGACGAAAATCATCCATTTGAACTCCGGGTGCGAATTGTTTAAATGTTTGGTACCGTGTGTGGCATAAAACAAAGGTTTGGGCAAAATCTGCAAAAAATTGAAAGGTTTAGTACCGTGCCTGCAATTTTCCCATTTTTTAAATGGGGCGGGTGTTGGGGCGGTGACCATGCTCTTCACACCCATCCCATACATGCTTCGGAACAACAACTCATGCCCCATCCTTGCCCCTTTTATCCGATTAGACAGGTAATCCTTATCCCACATGGGACGGGGTCGACGAGTATCGAGTTGAACGAATTTTTCGCCATCCTTACATGCATTCATTTTCCTCGCATACTGCTATATGATTCACAGGGAATTCAATAAGGTTTGAAAGGAGGGTTTTTTGGGTTAACAATTAATAAAATATTTTTAATTATTTATTTATTTAATAAATTTGAATTATGACCAGATTTTTGAAACTTTAAAATAAATTTCTTAATTTTAAAATTGTATCTTGTAAATATCTTAGATATGTATTGTTCCCTAAATTAATTAACTTATGGCCTTACTTGTATTTAATGGATGTATGAAGTCCAATTAAACATCTATAAATAAACAATTATAATTTGAGAGTTTTACTACAACAATACAACATTCATTCATAATTTTGCTAGCACAAGAAAAAAAAAATCATAATATCTTATTCTTGTTTTTCGTGTGGATTGTCATTGGAGACTAGACGATTGAATAATAATTGTGTGGAAAGATCGTGTTCAAAATTCTCAGAGAAGTTTGAAGATTTTGCCAAAGGTAATATTTTCATCGTATTTTCTATCTAAATACAAAGACGATTCTTGAAGGAAACCAAAAATAAATTTTAAAACTTCGCAATGCATGTATAAGTAAATTCCCAACGATTTTCTCACACTTTCCTTCTCTCAAAACTCCTCTTTGAAACTCTTTCTTGGTGAATGATTGCTCTCTAATATGGTTGCACTATTCCTCTATTGATTAAGACCGAAGTTGAAAAGTTCTGAGTTAGAGTTCTTCATGTTAGGCTATTTTATTTTATTTTATTTTTTTTCTGAGAAATCTTGAGAGATTGGGTATTTACGAGGAAAATACTTGGTGTAATTAACTTAAAATATAAAGTTTTAAATTTCAAAATTAAATCCTTTTAAATTTTAAGTTTTTCTTATTTTAATTTTAGATTAAATGCAAAATCAATATATTTATAAGTATAATGCAACTCTTATTTTAATGAATTAATTTTCATTATGGTTGGAGTTCAACTTTTATTGTACTATAAAAGGGAGATGAATTTCATTGTTTGCGATATAACTTGAAAAGATAACTTCGAAAATATTACATCAACATTTCATACTATTTTTATATATTTTGACAACTCGATGAGAGATTCATTATTTATCTCCTTGCAATTAGGGCTAAACAAAAACCAATTCGAACTAGTCAAACCAACCCACCCCATCCCCAAACCAACCAGTTTGGATTGATTTTTTTTTTTTTTTAGTTCAATTGGGCTGAACTTGGGTTAGGAAATCAAATTTTAGGTCCAGTTGGGTTGGGTTCCGGGTTATGTATTAAAACCTAATCAAACCCAACCCAATAAATTGAAAAATATTAAAAAGAAAATTAGTACTTAAAACCTAAAACTTAATGATAAAAATTCTCATCTACCTCATGTTTCCTATGCCTCTTGTCTATTCTGCCTCTCATTGTTGTTTGTGTCTCGACTTCTCGACTCGATTTTTTGTCGTTTTGATTAAACACTTAGGATTGAATAAGGATATTTTGTATTGAGTTTGGATGANTAACATGTTTTACAATATTTTTAATTTATATTATTCTATTGGAATGAAACTTAACCACACAGACCATTGAACCAACTTCAATCGACTTAAGGCTTTTCAAATCATCATTTTTAATGTAATTGAGATTGGTCCAAATTGAAATGGTATCAAACTTTAAAAAAATTGGTCAAATTCAACGAAAAAGATCTCAACCATTGGGCCTATAAAAAAAATTGTCCAACCTAAATTAGACTTAAGTTCAAACCAATCAACCGATTCAACCCAACCCAAAACAAACCCAAGTTTTGGCCGGTTTGGATTAAGTTGGGTTTCAACCGTGAATGTGTTGGTTTCAGTTTGAATTATTGTCAAATTGAACATGTTGGGTTGGACTCAAAACCAATCCAACACAACACATACCCAGCCCTACTTGCGATCGTGCCCATAAAAATAAAATCTTTTGTGAATTATGTTGGTTTTATCTTGGAGTCGTATAATATCGAAATTATTTGCACGAAGGGAAGGCAACACGATATTAATACAACGCCCCTGATATGATTTTCTAAGGCTTGCTTTTTTTATTCTTTCTACTTATGTTTTATGTTTATATTAACTTTGAATTATATGTATATTATTATATTATGATAATTAACAAATATCTACACACAAATCACTAGTTTTTCCCAACATAATCATCATCCCTGTAACTTTTGCTATCTGATTCTACTGTGCAATCAAGGTCGTTTTACCTTTGTAGACTAGAGTGTGAAAGGTTTGTTGAATTGTCGCCCCTCGAGTGCCAACATATATGGTATTGATTTGCACTTATTTCTTACTATTACTTGATTCATTATGATTCTTGATACGAGTTGAGCATAGTTATTAGACTCGATCCGGACAAGATATTGGATCTTGGGTTACTGGTCAGACCGGTGGATCAATGATCAGACGGTAGGTCATTGCATAGAAATCTATAAAAAAAATTAAAGTATATAAATTTTTTTTGGCAAAATTATGTATTTTTTAAAATTATTTTTCACTAATTATTTAGGTCTATAAAATAATGTTAAATGTTTTACCAATTTCTTTATAAAAATACTTTTATAAAACATATAATAATAAATTGGATACATATTACTTCTTGCATATAAAAAACATTGAAGCACTCTACAACTCTAATGGTGATAAGGTAATTGTTTTGAGCGAGTTGTTGGTATTCTAGTTGGTTGGTGTTTGATTATTATGTGATTGTGATGCTTTTGATGATTTACCCATAAATTAGTGATTTGAAACTTGGGTTCCTGATTTTGATGATTTATAAAATATTACTAAATTGTATCTATACATAATTCAATATAAATATATACTTGCATTGGCTTTATTTTCATCTTAACTTCTTTTGGGTTCTCAGAACTTTAACAAAATTACTTGTGATTATGTTGTATCTAATTCAAAATTTATTTTATGTTGTTTATGTTTGCCTTTTAATTTGATATGATACTATGTAGGAGTTGGATAGTTGAAAGCTAGGGCAGTATGATGAGCAGTGTTCTAAAAAAACGTTTTTTTTATTTTAAATTTTTAATCATTGTAAAAAAATTCAACAATTCAAATAATACATACCAAACATCTAAAATTATAAAATACTGCATTTACTTAATAATTCCTTCATAAAGATAAGTTTCAAAATCATAATTATTTCATTGGTCAAAAGAAATGAGTCGTGCACGCCTAGGCGAGAAAATTTGGACCTCCAAGGAGAAAGCGCGCCTGCCCGCCTAGTCGCGCATTAAGTGGTCAACGTTGTCTGTTGACCGCTTAGTCTCAAAGCGAGGCGTTTTCATCACGCTTCGCGCCTAGGCGGGCTTTTTCGAACAAAAGTGATGAGAGATTGATAGTCTAAAGCTAGGCAATCTTGTAACGCTTTCAAAAAGTTAGCTTATTTTGGTCTTTTTGTTTTGGGCTAAGAGAATTGGGTATTTAAAAAAGTTTGGGCATTTTTTTTTATTGAGTTTTGCCCTTTTGTTTTGGCCCTTTCTTCTCGGGTTTCTGTTTTTGTTTTTGTTTCAATTCCTTTATTTTTTTTCCGTCTCTGTTCTGTTTCAGTCTGTGCTAAACTTTTTTGCTAGGTCCCCCTTGATTATGGGATTGCAATATTATTGCCAACTTATATGCATTCTGCTTAGGAAAAAAATTGAGCGTACTCAAGTAACAAATTAATTCAGGACAGTTTTCTTTCTTTTTTCTTTTTTCTCTTTTAATATGCTATTTCAACTTGAGTTTTTCTTAAGAAATTTCAACGTCAAATCTTTCTCGAATTAATAAAGAACAAAATGTTGTTCCATTATACAAATTCATAGAATCGAAGCATCTAATGACTAGAACGTGCAACAAGATAAGCGGAAATCCAAATTAATCAATTCTTTTTTTTTTTTTTTAATGCTTGATATGATTGCAGGTTAAATCAATTGAAATAAGTAGATTCACATGTCTATGATACGACAAAACTTCAATTCTTCAGAGAATTTTGTATTTTTTTATTATATGAATGGACAACTAGGGCTACTTTTTAATATTATTTTCGATAAATTTTATTTTTATGAACAAATTCGAACTGTTAATGGATAGTATGTACAAAGCCGAGCACCTTCGAACCTTACTCCGGAGTGCCCTCAAGGGCTGCAACCGAGAAACATTGATTCAAAGATCGATTATCAATTTAAAAAAAAAAAAAAAATTATTTTCGTATCTCTACCATTCGTCTAATAATTACAAAAAAAAAAAAAAAAAACAAAATTCAAGATCTTTAAATTTGGCAATTAAAAGATTTATTCTTGTGGGCCCAATTACAAAAGCCAATGCATGATTTATGGATTGTGAGATAACTAATAACGGTTTATTGTAGACAATGAAAACGACATTCACATGATAAACCGTTAAATGTGAGAAGAAGAAGGTGCTATTATAGGATAGGATTATAATTTCTATGCCCCTAATTATAATCTTAAATAAGTCAATAATATCCCATATCCATTGGCGCATTTAATGGCTTCTTCTAGATAAATTAATAAAGACTAGTTCATAGTCTATGTTGGTGTTGAAACAATTCT
>CAIGRS010232808.1:0-10960 GCA_903798395.1 Fraxinus floribunda | reverse complement strand
AAAAAAAAAAAAAAATTCTTTAATGGATAATTTTCATTCAAAACAAAGTCAAGCGAATGATATTCGGTATCGCAATTTTATTTATTTATTTTTTTTTTTGCAATTGGAACAAATTTTAGACCCAATAATAGAAAAAATTATCATTTTAATGAACAATTTCCATAAAAAAACAAAATCAAACGGACACTAAACTTTCAACATTTTTCAGGTAGAAAATTATACCAATCAAACACAATTAATTACAATTCACAGTAAAATAATTTCTAAACAATTCAATTCCTTTTAATTCATTTTTTTCACATTTGCAATCAAACGGAACTTAGTGTCAATTATTACGTGGGTTGTCTTAATTAGAAAAACATGATTTGGTAAAGAGCAACTTGGTTCCCAATAGCAGATACGTAAGATTTTGTCATGTGTGTGCTGTCATCGAATAGTACAATCCTCTAATAGTAAAGTCCCTTTTATCAATTCTACTCCATCTAGGCCACAAGTCACTGAATTTCGTAATACAAATAGGTTATAATATATGTTTGTGCTACATATTTTTTTTATTCTCATTCTTTTACTCATTTTCAACCACACATTCTCTAATAAAATAATATTTTTTATCATATCAATAACTTTTCATTTTTTGTCAACCACATATTCTCTATCACATTAACAAAAAAAATACATTCTTTTAGAAATAATGTGCACCAAACGGAGGCAATATAAGATTGAAGGCTCATTTAACAGGATTTTTTATTTTGCTTCTTGTAGTAGAATTTTCTAAGAAAACTACTCTTCTAATCAGATAAAGCATTTTCATAAATTCATTCAAGTATTATCAAAAGCAACTAATTAATCTCAAAAACAACTTTTGATTTTTCAAAACCTCTGCTAAACTGGCTCGTAATATTTGCCATTAAAATGACACATTTTTTTAAGTTTTCTTTTTAAAGTCGAAAACACAAATTTAAGGATACGATATGAATTGTAGATTTTTCAAATTTTAAGCGAATGATATCTCGAAAGAAGTTATAAATATGCTATTCAATATAGACCTAAAGATAGATTTGAATTATCCGTGTTCGTTCTCTAGTGCATGTTTGCTATGCGGCAATATCAGACGATATAATAAATAACGATTTTAATTTCTTTTTAATATTATTCTATAATATTCAATCCTCTTTAGAAAATAAAGACCTGTTTTCAAATGGCGCAATTGTGCTTCGAAAAGAAAACACCAGCTAATAAATTATATAAAGAAGATGCAAATGAGCCTAAAGCAAAAGCTCGGGAATTCAAGTTTGGAATCCCTTTGAATGACTTTCTGTGATGCCCTAAGCTTTGTTCCAAAGGTGTTTGATTGAATTGGGGAAAAAGCTAAGAAAAGAAGCATCTTTGGATAATGCTCTGAAGCTGCCTCTATTTTCCTGGCCTTGCATTTGATGGGAAAAGAGATGAAATTAGATGGAGAGGGTACAAATTTAAACAAAAAAAGAAATATATAAAGCTTGTTTGGTTAAAGACTCATCGACTCCGCACAACAACATGCATACGAAGTGGTGTAGTATTTGATTGTTTGATTGTTCAATTATCGGTATTTGATATTTTCAATCAACGAGCTCAATTTCAGTATTTTAGAAAGTCGATCGGGTATTTAGAATCAACGAGACTTTGATTGTGTATTAATTATTTATACCCTTTTAACTATATCGTACAATCCAAAAATTTTACCTTAAATCACGTCGCGATACGAGCAAGTTGTAGCTCTTGCTCAAAGTGCGTAGTGCTGCCTATTGCGTGTCGTCCAATCATTCAATTTTTTTATGAACAAGATATTTTATCTTCTCACATCAAACATCTCTTTCAATAAAAAAAGATAACACACATTAAAAGATTTGTACGATTAAGATTTTTGAATAAATTTGTGGTTTACATGATTAAGCCCTTGTTTGACACATTCTTTCAAAACACATTATTTCATAACTCATTTTTAACTATACATTTTTCAAATAAACTAATATTTTTTATCACATCAATCACTTTTCCTTACTTTTTAACCATATATTTCCTATCATATCACTATTTAAAATACATTTTTTTCTCAATAATATCCATCAAACACACCCTAATTTAGTTTACTTCCCCCAATCACAGTCATGGAAATCTTCATTTTATAATTGCTAGCATTAGCAACTAAATAGTGGGAAGAAATGTATTTGATTAGGATCCTTTTGACAAGACTTTTACTTTTTATTTTTAATTCTTGTAGAAGAATTTCTTAATAAAGTTATCTTAGATCCGCTTTCTTTAAAAGCTTTTTTAATCAAACAAAAACTTTCAAAAAATTATTCAAAACTTTGGACAATGCTTCGATTTTCCTTGCCTTAGATGGGAAAAGGGATGAAATAAGATGGGTATATATGCTTTAAATTACAAGAGGGGGTATTGAGAGGGTACAAATTTAAACAAAAGAAAAAAAAAGAAATATATAAAACTTGTTTAGTTAAAAGGCTCCTTGACTATGTGTAACCACAGGCATTCGAGGTGGTGTAGTATATGTTAGATTTTGTGACCCAAATTAGGTGGANAAAGAAATATATAAAACTTGTTTAGTTAAAAGGCTCCTTGACTATGTGTAACCACAGGCATTCGAGGTGGTGTAGTATATGTTAGATTTTGTGACCCAAATTAGGTGGAATATTTTGAGAAAATATTTCCTTTATTTCACGTGTTTTATTGAAAAAATATTATTTCCTTTTATTTCACGTATTTTATTGGAAAACTATCGGGAAAATATTATTTTCTTTATTCCATATGATTTTTTTTTCTTGTTTCCATCTTTGTGATATTTCTAGACCCTATAAATAGTAGACTCTTCATTCAGTTTAGTAGATCGTAGAAGTTGCTGAAAGTTGTATTTTCTTTCCATTAGTTATTATTAATAAAATATTCGTTTTCTCTGCCAATTTTTTATTTGCTATCTTTTAAATCTTGTTCTTATTTATTAGTTGTGCAATCTATACTTCATATCGCAACATATCACCTCATCGAATTCCTAACAAGTGATATCAGAGCCAATTTTTAGCAGTTACGCAGAGCAATGATTTGATTATTTGAGGTTTTTTGTTATCGATGGCTACCATGAAGTATGATATTCCGATGTTGGATTGCAGTACAAGATTTTCGTTGTGACAAGTGAAAATGAGAGTTGTATTGGCGCAAATGAATTTTGATGATGCTTTGTTGAGATTTGATAGGATCCATACAACTGGACAATAGATGAGAAGCAACGGAAGGATCGCAATGCACTTTTACGGAATCATCTTTATCTATCTAACAACATTCTTTAGGACGTCTTAAAGGAGAAGACATCAGTTGCATTGTGGTTGAAATTGGAGCAATTGTGCATGACCAAAAATCTGACCAGCAAATTGCATTTGAAGCATATGCTTTATTCTCATCGCATAGTAGAAGGTCAATCGCTAGAAGATCATCTCGCCGTGTTTAAGGAGACCGTCGCTAATCTGGAGACGTTAGAGGTAAAATATGATGAAGAAGACTTGGCCTTAATCTTGTTGTACTCGCTGTCGGTTCGTTTTTATCGTTTATGAACACGATTTTGTACAGTCGTGACACACACAACGTTGAAGACGTGTATGATACCTTGTGGTTCATGGTGATCGATAATGGGTTAAGTCGAAGGTGGATTTCAACAATAGGGTCTTCCTTTACTGCAAGAAGAAAGGGCACATCAAGAGGGATTGCGAGATGTTGCAGGGTAAGAATAATTCAGCTGCAAATCGTGAGAGGCAATCAGATATTTCGGACGACACCAAAGTAGTTGATGACTATTTGGATAGAGTAGATGTTTTAACGATTTCTGACGTGGAATCCAAGCTTGATGAGGAGTGGATTTTGGATACAGCTTGTGCGTTTCATATGATCACAATTGGGATTTGTTTGAATATATGAAACGGTGACACAAGTGAAACAACGAATCTTGTCGATTAGCTGGTATTTGGAGAGTCAGATTGAAGTTGTTGGATTGAACATTCAGAACACTTGGCCAGGTTTGACATATTCCAGACTTGAAGAAGAACATCATCTCGCTGAGTACCCTAAATTCGAGAGGATACACGTTCTCTGGAGTAGGTGGAGTCTTGAAAGTCTGGAAGGGTGTCAATGTTGTATTGGAGTGGCGGAGAAAGCCCCAGTTATACATCTTGTGAGGTTGGGCAGAATCAGTGAAAAGACATCAGCACGGGTTTGGTACTGTGGTGGATATACAATTTGGTACAGTACCATTGAGAGTTGACTCTGGGTTTATTTTGGAGAATACTACTCTGTCGAGTTTAAGGGATATGAGTAATCCGCTTTACCACCACAGTTTGCGGTTCCATTGTATTAAACAGTTAGGGAGAGACCCATTGGAGATAGGTACAGGGATGCTGATCTGGATGTGCATACTTTTGGAGTTGTTGAAGGTGATGAGTCTAGCCCGGGGCCTTCAATTAAAGCATTTAGTGTTGATTATGTTACAGGGTATGCTTCGACAATGTTCGGTAAATTTTGAATTTTTTGTAAATTTTGGGAACCAGTGATTGGGATATGGTGAAAGAGGAAGAGTATTTTTCATGTGTTGGAGAAGTTTTGGGATGAAGAGTTTAGTTTGTTCGTTGCAGTCGGACTTATTTTTTCTTCGTTCGTTGCATCGGAATTTGTGTCAAAATAGAGATTGTTGGATTTTGTGACCCAAATTATGTGGAATTTTTTGAGAAAAATATTTCATTTATTTCACGTGTTTTATTGGAAAAATATTATTTCCTTTATTACACGTGATTTTTTTTTTTTTTTATCTTGTATCTTTGTGATATTTCTAGGCTCTATAAATAGTATACTCTTACTCAATTTAGTAGATTGTAGAAGTTGTTGAAAGCTGTATTTTCTTTCCATTGATTGTCATTAATAAAATATTCGGTTCCTTTATCAATTTCTTGTTTGCTTTCTTTTAAATCTTGTTCTTGCTTATTAGTTTGTGCAATCTATATTTCATATCGCACCATATCACTTCCTCGAATTCTTAACAGTATATATGTGATTGTATTTGATTGTTCAATTATCTATATTTTAGTAATTTATATATCAAATCTACAAGCCCAGTTCTCGATACTCTAGAAAGTCAATCATGCACTTAAAATCAATGAGACCTCAAAAACTTCACCTCAACTAACGTTGTAGGATAGGCAAGTTGTAGCTCGTGTACAAAGTGCATAGTGCTGCCTATTGAGAGTGCCATCAAATCATCAATTTTTTTAATGAATAATATATTTTATCTATTTTTTTTCTCACACGAAATATCTCTCAATAAAGAAGAGAAGACACGTTAAAAGATTTGTATCATTAAAATCTTGAATAAGACACTTTGCTTAAACAAGTCGGTAATAGTAGAACCACAAAATTCTAGCGGCGCTCTAAATTAGCCAAATCTTTTATGTGGGGTACACTATTATTCTAGTTTACTTCCCCCAATCATAATCATGGCATTAGCAATCAAATAGTGGGAAGAAAGGTGTCTAACATTCGACCAAGTTTCTCCTTTTATTTTTGTTTCTGTTTCTTATAAAAACTACGTTAAATCAGTTTTCTCTAAAAGTTTTTTTAATCAGATAATCAAAAAAATATTCAAATATATTTGAAAATAACTTTTAATATTTTAAGAATTGTTGTCAAATTGTACTTATTCACAATTAGTAAATATTTTGGTACATGGCACGTGCAAATCGAGAAAATCTATAGTTCTCAAGGTCCAAAAATAATAATGGATGTCCCCTTTGACATTATGATATTGACCTAGGATTGTGGTGGTGGAAATCCAACTCAAACTTTGGTCCATGAATCCATCCTTTGTCAATCTAGTGTCTTGTCCCTACCCATTAGTTGTACACGACATCACTTCGTGAATATATCATTATTATGTCTCGTGTGATGATTGGGTTCAAAACAAAATGCTTCAAATTGAGAAAACTACAAGATATGATAATGAAATAGAAGTAGAAGTAGAAGTAGAAGTAGCCATGTACGTCTGGTTTGAAAGTGATTATATCAAAATTATTTTTCTATTACATTTATTTTTAAAAACATATATATATTTTTCCACGTTTTTCTATATCTTTTATCTTTTTCATACTTTTTAACTACAAATTCTTGAAAAATACACGAATGCTCGATTTAATTTGAAGTTTAGATTAGATCTTCTTCTTGGATGGTTTAGTTTATACATGATTACATATGCACCTAGTCAAATAAAATTTATATAAATGAATTAATATTTCATGCATATGAGTATGTATCGCACATTTTGCAATTTGTACATGATTTTTTACAACTTTGTGATGTATTTTTTTATTTAAATATTTAAATAATTTAAATATATAGTGTTACGTTTTGTCCCACTCCCCCACATTCACGTAGAGCACGCTTAGATACCACCTAAGATCTTCCATCCATGTGGAGCTCTTGGGGCGTCATCCATGATCGCCTACCCACGTCCCACCTCGTGTCACCTCATCCATTGATGACCTTGCTGAACCTCAGCAAACATAGACCAAAGCAACCAGCCAGTCATTCCAAGACAATGTCCAACGTCATTAGTCCCAGTATCATTTCCTATGAGATGAGGCAAAGTATTAGGGACTGCAACTATGCTTAGTCCCTTGACCACTCGTAGTGGCTGTTTATCCAACTTTGATCGCACTTTGTTAAATTCCTTTTAAGTTGTAGTTTAATTTTACTTGTAAAAGAACTAGGTGTTTGTTAATACTTATTGTGATTCCTCAGCTTTTAGACTTCAACTCCTATTACTAAAATTTCTCTTACTTAAGCTACTATAGGAGGTGGTTAGTATTCGAGTCAAGTTTTTTAAGCGTTCGCACTACAGCAATAATTTGCTACTTTCATTAATCAATTCGAATATTTTATTGTGAAGCTTTCTTTAGTAGTCTTTTGTTCCAAATCGACATTAGAATGCGAGGAAGATAGTCTAGCAGAGCAAATAACTGCCGCATGGTGCCCTTTTATGAGCTATAAAGATATGCACTTCGTGATAGGTGGCATTAAAGTTGTGGCTCATATGCATCACGCACCACTAAAGTGGTTGACGATAAAAAAAAAAAAAAAATACTAAACATTATTTGAATGTGCTTGATGAGCAAACTATCGAGTTATGTTTATGTTGTCGATACGCTTTATGTTCAATTACGTTTAAATTGTCCACCTCTAGCATAGTTCATAATTTGGTTATGAAAAAATCAAACACTTTTCTAAGATAATCAAGTAAAACAATATTTTGATAACAAAAAAAAGTTGGATAATGTTTTGGGAAATAGTTTGTGCTTGTTTGGGTTTCATTATAATTTACTTATGATTTAAAGTAAAAGTAATTCAATAATTTTAACCACGCATTCATAAGTCACGTTTACCATCCAATTATTAATCACACATAGGACCGTTATAATTTCATTATATTTTTTCCCAAACAAACACTACTTTTTTAGGTTATATGGAAATTACCCTTGTTACAATATTATGGCGATATCAAAACTCGAGATATTGGATCCGAAAGTGTCTCAAGGCCCAATTCAAACATAGGCAAGCCCAAATCATTCGGCCTACAATGACAGAAAAACTGAAAATAACAAGATTTGAGTAATCAAGGCTGAAGTCTCAGAGGAGCTCTTTTACCAACACCTCGATTATGGGGTGTTTGGGAAGAAACACCAATGAGCTTGAGAATTGGCCTTTGGAAGGGAGTATTTCTTCCATACTAGGATCCAGTGGCAATCTAACATTTTCCTTGGTCTATACCATTTGCTTCATACTTGCAAAATATTCCTTTTGGGTATTGATATAATATGCAGCCTTCTTTTCAGCGACAGAATCTACATTTTCTTCTGTAAAATCTGAAAAGTAATATTAAGAATTATATTCGTTGGTGTTCCCGTGTTTTCTTGATGCATTATGTTCAACCTTTAGTCGCTCTAAACAGCTTCATGCCTATTCACACCAATCTTGTATAAATTGAGATGTTTTTGATGTATTCTTAATTTGTACAAATCCTCGACTATATTTTGAGAACTACGGTTAATATTCTGTGCTTTGAATTGTTACATGTTATTTCTAATGTTAATGTATTTTTCCCAATGGCAGTAAAGATTGGCTACCTAGAAACTAAACAATGAATATGAAAACTTCCCTCTTCATATACTGTTGTGGAGAATTTTATATCCATGAGTTTTGCAGAGTTATTAAAAGCAAGACACAATGTCCCACCGCAAGTTTGAGTACCCAAGACATGGCTCTTTGGGATTTCTCCCAAGAAAAAGAGCTTCTCGTCAAAGAGGAAAAGGTGTTTAGCAATATTGAATTGAACGCTGCTACAATTAGAGGACAAAAACTTCACAGAATTTTTCCAGGCAAGACACAAATATGTGGGGTCCACTTTTTTTAATAATATTTAATACATGTGGGGGCCCACACTATGTGAGTATCTGTAAGAATTCCAAGAATTCCGATAGTGAATAGTTCTGTACATGGAGGATAATTCTATTTAATTTTGATTTGTATACTTCATCAGTTAATGATTTAATTTCCCCCAACATTTAGATGCTATTTGCTTTCTGGTTGTTGATCATTGATGGCATTCATTAATTTTATTCACTTTTTTCCTTGAAGAGCATTCATATTATTGCCATCAAGATGATTAACCCATCTGGCTATTAGGCTTCTTTTATGGAAATTTCTGAAATATAATTGATGCTCAAATGTAACGATTTTTCTTTCAATTTATCCATTTCCCAACCTGATTTGCTTGATACTCTAATTGATCCACACCCTTCATAAACATTGCAATGTCATTTTTAAAATATGTTTAGTTATTTTCTCGGATTGTAAGTTTCTAATGCTGACTCTACATTTCTACTCATGAAGTGAAGGCCTTTCCCAAAGATGATCCTACAAAACCCTGTAGATTTACTGCTTTCCTTGGATACAAAGCTGGGATGACTCATATTGTTCATGAAGTTGAAAAACCTGGGTCAAGTGAAGTTGAAAAACCTGGGTCAGTTGAAAAACGCTGCAAAAGGGTCTACCGCAACGTTTAAAAAACGTTGCAAAAGGGTTTTCGCAACAGTGAATAAACGTTGCAAAATGGTCTACAGCAACATTAAAAAACACTGCAAAAAGGTTTTTCACAACGGTTAATAAACGCTGCAAAATGTCTTCCCTCAACAGCAACACCGACTTCAACAACACAAGCTAAGATGCTGCAAAAGGTCTACTGCAACGTTTTTTGGCCGTGTTTTTTGGTGTAGTGATAATAGTAGTTGACATTACACTAGGTGCCTTGGGAACTGTAAAAATAAGAAATGACCAGTAAAAATTAGATAACCTTCACACCAACGAACAAACCTTTGTTTCCAATAAACTTGGGTTGGCTAATCCTTTCCGTCACTAAATTTGATTGATTGTATGTTGCAAGTAAATTCCTTAGCAACTACAACCGGCCATGCTCGCTTTTGTCGACCCCCTCCCTCTTCTAATGTTGTGCGTCTCTCTCTCTCTCTCTCTCTCTCTCTCTCTCTCTCGTGTGACTGGAAGTCTTTGTATTTCTAGGCAAAACACATTCCCACCACCAATATTGTATTGCTCTTAATTTACCCATAGATCTTAGTCCTTCATGCTCCAGTTGGTTTATTGTTCTGATGGACGGGCTTTTACTCGTGACTTTTCCGGTGTTCAAAGCTCCACAAGAAAGAGACATGCGAGGCTGTTACTGTTATTGAAACACCGCCAATGATTGTCGTTGGAGTAGTTGGGTATGTTAAAACACCACGTGGCCACCGCTGTCTGAATACTGTTTTGGCTCAACATCATGGTGAGGAGGTGAAAAGGAGATTCTACAAAAACTGGTGCAAGTCCAAGAAAAAGGCTTTCACCAAGCATTCGAAGAAGCTTGATAATGAAGAAGGAAAGAAAGACATTCATGCTCAGCTGGAGAAAATGAAAAATACTGCTCTGTCATTCGTGTCTTGGTTCATACACAGGTGTTTAACATGCTTTGGCCACTTTTGAAAAAAAAAAAAAAAAAAAATATCTGCACTGACCAATACAAAGTTTTTTGCACTCTCAATTTTGTAATTTTTAAATCCATTTTCTCGTGTTTGTGTCATTTTGGATAATACAGCATTTGCCCGACATGGACACACTGACATTCTTATGAAGAGGAAAGGACTTTGAAAATTTAATTTAATATGTCGAATTTTACTGATTGCTGATTGAGAGAATGATTCTGCAATCCATTTGATATTCGAATTTTGCTGTGGATCTATGGAATTTGTTGTTCCTTGGTGGATGCATAAGCTTTTTTTCCAATTTATGTGCGGTTTACTACAAGCACTTTCAGTGATCTAAAGGTTTCTTCTTGCCCTATTACAGGATCTTTGCCGGTATCATGCTTAGGGATGGCAACGGGGTAGGTATGAGACAGGTCGGCCATTTCCAACTCGGTCTCGTCGGGTATTTTTGTTACCTTACCCCATCCATATACCCGATTAAAGCGGGATCGAATTCTTGTTCCATTTATCGTCCCATTTATTTTATTTTTTTATTTATTTTATGTCTTTAGTTAGTAAATATTATTACTTTTTTACTAATTTGTTAAAAGCAACTTATGTTTTTTTTAAAAATGATGATAAATTTATTATTTTTGTTCGATAAAGAACTTAAATTTTAAATTAATTTTAAACGGAACAGGGACTATGTTTCCCATACCCGTTTATTCGGTTAGACGGGTAATCCCCGCTCCAGAGCGGGGCCCCACTGGTATCGGATTGAACGAGTTTTTTTGCCGTCTCTAATCATGCTTTCGATGGGACATGTTTATATGATAGTGATGTAGGGAGAACCAATTCGG
>CAIGRS010232789.1:0-11285 GCA_903798395.1 Fraxinus floribunda | reverse complement strand
TGGTTCATTGCTAGATCTAGTGGAAGATCCAAACCAAATCTTTAGCTTTATAACATTTGACAAATTTTACGCAGGTATCGGGCTTGGGACGGGCTATTCATTTATAATCACACATCTCTGTCTCCACCCATCTCCTATTACTTCTCTGTTTCCATACATTCCACTAATTCACTCTTCACTTAATACAAGCCCTCTCTCATTCTCTCTTAAGTCTTAACAGATCAATTTATATCCATTGAATTTGTATCTATACATTCAGACATTTTTTAGCAAATGTGGGCATTTTCAGATCTGAACAGTGTGATTAATATCCATTCAAACCTGACACCAACTACAAATCACCTTCCCTGCATATCTCAGATAGTTTTTCATTTCCAAGTTATTGGCTACTTCCACATATTTATAGTGCATACACACAAGTTCATATCTAACTAGGTTTTATAATTGGTCGCAGGACCTGCTAACTTGTCTATTTTAATCATTATCAAGAGCATTTATTATTTCATAAAAGGTTAAAAATTGTTTGCCTACCCAAAATGTTCCCAAGTAAATTATTGGGTCGTGCAGGTCCGGTTAACCAGAAAGGATAACAAATACACTTATTATTTGGGTTGGAGCAACGTACAGTGTTTGGTTCTAAGCTATACGATGTGCCTCCCCTTTAGACTCGCCAAGAATTTGAAAAATGATAGTCCTTGTATAAAACATAAAATATCTAGCATTAAATATCACTGCAAATATGCTACCAAATAGCATTAAATAGTGACATTATTTATTTTACTCGCATCTGTTGAGATTCTGAAACATAATATTCATTTACAATAGAATCTTAGCAAGTTCTCGTTCATGAAGAGTTGCACGATAAGAATGAAGATTGATTTTTGGTCAATCATTTTCACTAGATTGGCCGATCTTTTAAAAGAACGAAAATAATGTCTTCCCTCTTGGCAGAAGGTTGACATTCCATTTGTAAATTCTAAAAACCCTGAAAAAAAACAAGAGACAAAGCAACAACGAACCGATAATAGAAAGATAACACAACAACAGTCCAACATTAAGTCGACAAGGCAACAACAGTACAGTTATTCAATAATAAGCTAATAGCAATCAAGTTTAAAAATAAGCAGGCAAGGCAACAACGGTCTAATAAGTTAACAACAATCTAATAATTAAAAATTAATATGCACGCAAAGCAACAATACTCCAAAAAATACATTTAATTAGAAATTATTATCAATTGCAAATTAGCAATTAACAAATTAATACTGCTAAGTGATTGTATCCCAATAACAATGTTTTTTAACTAACAATACAAATAATCTTTCAATATCTAGCAAAAATAGAAGAAATAAAATATACCACCAATTATATATTTCAACACTTTCCTAATATCACTGCAAATATGCTACCAAATAGTATTAAATATCTAGCATAATAGTATTCAATTTCGACGGTAGCTCTCTGTTCGACGCTTCAAGAGGGTTTGTGGGGGTAGGGAACGCACAAAATATGGTTAAAACTGGTAACGGATGAGATTTATATGATTCAATTATTTAAATGAATGAATTTGATTAATTAGAGTATTTACTACTCAAGCGTTGCAAACTTGCTACTTGTTAGACCTGGTCATTGGGTCCTTGTGAATAAATTGTAAAAGATAAAAAGTTCATAAAAAAGTACAAATTCGATTTTCAAATAACCTTCGATTTCGATTATAATGCTCAGACCTATTTATTTTAATAATTTTTAAAACACTAAGAAATGTATTTTTGTCTCTCTATCAGAACCACTTAAAAGCTCTTTGTTTGAGTTGGGATTACCTTTTAGGGCCTGTTTGGGAGTTTTGGGTACTAATTATGGACTTTTTTAAAGTACCGTATTTTAAAAAAAATAAAATTACATATACGTTCTTTCATGAAATTTTCAATGCATAATTTTTTATATGATTTTTTTTTTACTCATGAGTGATATTTTACTTATAAGTAATTTTTTTACATACAAATTGATTTTTAAATCAAAATTGAACTATTTACTTATTATTGAAATTTTAAGTTATACGTAAATTTTACAATCATAAGTTTATTTTGTACTTTAAATAATTGTTTATATATATGTAACTTTTTATATTTTATAAGCGATATTTTGTCCTATTAGAAGTATTTTTACTCTATAAGCACTTTTTTACATAAAAGTGTATTTTATCTTATAAGTAATTTTTTATTTATATGTTTTTTTAGTTATAAAGTAATATTTTTGCTTATAAATAAATTTTTAATCAATGCACTTCATTTGAAAATTAATTTTGAACAATATATGTGAATTGAAAATAATTATTTTATTGAGGGTAAAATTGGTTATCATTCAAGTTTACAACATATACTAAGGGCCTGTTTGAGCCATATTTTTTGAAAATGAGAATGAAAAATATAGTCGTTATTGGGACCACACAAGAGATAGAAATTTTGAATTTAAATGTTGATGTGATGGATAACGGTCATATTTTTCATTTTAGTGAGTAAAAAATATAGCTCAAACGGGGGCTAAGCTAGGTCCTCAACTTACACCTTTTTTGCCACCTCAAGAGTAATGATTTTTTTTTTCAATTATAGGGATTAGCATGCTTGTACATAACTATGAATTTGCACATCTATTATAAAACAATTTATGCTACTTGCTGGGAATGTGCTCGATCATTACTAGAATTGATAACTCTCGATATTTCTTAAACACTGAATTCGGCGACTTTGCAATGTTTGATGTCATCATATCATACCGAATTCCGGTAAAATGTGCTTGTACTCAATGTAAAACCCACATCTCGATTAAAGATTCCCATGCCTCATGTCATTTATTTTGTATGTCTCACATATATTTATTAAACATTTCAAAATTGTATGCCTTTGCTGTTCTCCTAAAATAACTACAAGATTCGAAAAACCCGATATTTGATCTTTGTATATTTTACATGTAGACACGTGTGTATCAAGTAAGGGTGTTGAGTGGGACAAACTGAGCAAGCTCAGCTGGCTCTTTCTACTAGCGAGCCCATCAATGATCTTTCTCACAAGCTCGTCGGCTTGTATGAGAGCCAACTCGTTACATTGAGAGAAATATACAATTTCAATAAAAACAAATAAAATTTATGGCAAGTCGCTCGTTTGCTGAGCAAGCTGAGCGGCTCGGATTGCCCTATTTAACACCTCTAGCGTCTAGATACACATCCCTGACACAATTTCTTCTATTGTCAAGCAACCAAACATGAGCAACCAAATTTGAAATCTATCATAACAATAGAGTAAAATTTGTAATAAATTAGATTTAATAAATTCACAGGTAAGTTAATTAGGCAATATGGTACAGGATAATAAATATGGTCCAATTTGTCTTTGCAAAAGAGACAAATCAATAGCCTTTTAAGTGTTATTTTGGTTTGAAGGCACTTAAAATTGAACATACATTTATTTCCTTCACATTTATTTATTGACCAATGTCTATATAAAAAATGAATTTCAACTTACAAAAATAAAATCAACATGAATTCTACCAAAGTCCGGTTAATTGCAAAAATAAGAGAAAGAGTCGAGAAACAGAATGAAAAAGATGGGGTAATTTTTGGAATTGGAACGCTTTGTGCCATTGTCAAGAAGTTATCAGGTGGCTTTGGATTTAGGACTAGGACTTGGGCAGCATTTCTTTTTTTACATAGGCTGATTTTTTATTTTTTGGACCGTGTACAAAAAAACCAAAAAATGGTTCAAAATTATATTTCCTATCATCCTCGGGGAAATAGCAATGGAAAAGAAACAGAGAACATGAAACCTGGAGACAGAAGGAATGACAAAGTAATTACTTGTAGGACGATACACAAGACTTGCTTCAAAGTTTGATAATTTATAGATGACTTGTTAGTTGTTCCTTATGGAAAATCTAAGTATATTACTACACAACGATGCCAGCATTTGTAAATGTCAAGGCTGGCTGAACACTGGAAAATTCAATAATAAAGTCTAAGATAATTTGAAGTTTCACAAATGGTGGATCACAACTATACTCTTCCTAGTGTTCCAATCTTGCTCTTGTTCGTTTGGTGGATAAAAATACATCACGATATGGATGTACTCACTAAAATTGCAAGGAATAACCACTACCATCCATATCTAAAAGAGAGAACAAAGAGAAAATACAGGGGCTAGGTAATTCTTAAGAAAAATAGTAACAGATAATATTTTAGAAGATTCAATAAACATCCCTTTTCAAGAGATTGGTATGCAGAACAAACCCAGATATCTTCTTAACTTGAGAAATATAAAGCAAAAGCACCAAGCAAAGAAAGGACTAAAGAGAAGGAACAATTTTTTATTGTATGCATGTCTTGAAAACTTACCGTGTTAGTATATTCACGAGCAGTAACAACAAGAGGATGGTTATGATCTTTGATAAATCTTGTAACAACCCATTTTCCTGATTTCTCCACCTTAAAGAGTATAGTTGCCTTGCATCCTTCACGAGCACTAGGGCGCTGCTTTTTTTCTGGCCCAATTTTCCCTTTAGTGCTGGGGGAAAAGCCCTGCTTGTTACATCCGAGTCGACGAGCAAGAGTCCTACCATCAATCTCAGAACGACGACGTTGCATAATACGCACAACAAATCCTAACCTCCTGGCATAATCATTGTAAAAGCTCCTTGCAGCACCTTCCGACTCGAATTCCATTCCCACATATGGTTCAAGAACTTCACCACCTTCCACCTGAATGGTATTTTCCTCGCCTTCAACAACATCAGCTTCTTCCAATTTCCCATAGTTCTCTTCACCTTCAAACTCTTCACTCCCTTCTAACTCACCATTGTTTCCTTCAGCATTGCCATCGGCTATTGTGTCTTCCTGATGTATCTCCACTGTGAGATAATCAAGTGCAAAACTTAGAAGCGCATTTTTGTGAACTCAACTAAGTAAAAGTATTATTTTCTGGTACAATAAAATGATACAAAGTTCAAGTTTAGCTTTGGAAATCAACATAAGATTACACTGACAACAAGCTAGAGTAAATTACATTAGGATGAAGAAATGTCAGATACTAATCCACAAGACTACTCTCAGACATATAACATATAGCAGTAACAGACTTCTATCCCTGTGCAGGATGATGATACATTTGAGGCATATTCCCAGGGTATATTGCAGAAAAATGTTAGTAACTAAAAAAAAGAGATTTCAGCATGGACAATAGAAGAAATCATCAAATAAAATCTTCTCCAGCATATGGCTAACGAGGAAAAGATTATGGAAATGAATATTTAAACATACACATTGTATACAACTTTTCTAGTTTATTGATCATTTCCTTTTCATATTTCATGACTTCAACTATCGATAGAAAATTTTCGAGTTCGCTTTACTTACAGGTAGAGAAAGCGAGGAAAATCGATTTTATTCATTTTCCTTTCCTTTCAATTATTCCTTTCTTCTATGAAATCCATTTTCCAGAGGAATCCTTATTTTAGGCACAAGATGATTACACTTTACCTGCTAAACGAGTAGCCAAATGCATTGAGACAGAAGCAATCGTATACACAGGAGGGGCAGGTTGAAATTAGTAATAACAGAAATTTAAACAAGTAATCAGCATTTCCCCGACATTTCATGCTAAAATTCAAAAATCACACGAATTCAACTGTTAGAATGCATAATAGAGAAGAATTACCTAACCTATTAAAAATTTTAAAATCCACATCCGATTTTTGACTAAAATTTTCCACGAAAAACATGGATGTATTACATGATTAAATTACATTTTACACTCTAAAAAAG
The DNA here is from genome assembly GCA_903798395.1 of Fraxinus floribunda. NCBI lineage: Eukaryota > Viridiplantae > Streptophyta > Magnoliopsida > Lamiales > Oleaceae > Fraxinus > Fraxinus floribunda. The sequence goes on along the minus strand of CAIGRS010232789.1, from coordinate 5,476 downwards.
CAGCCAAATACATTAACACAGAACTGAGGAAAGAATCTAGCTCGAACAATAGCTTTAAACAAGCAATCAACGTTTCCAAGACATTTCATGTCAAATGCAAAAATCACGCGAACCCAACTCTTAGAACACGTAACAGAAAAGAATTACCGAACCCATTAAAACCCACCTCCAATTTTGACTGAAATTCGCCGGGAAAAAAACAGGGGAGGCAAATATGTATATATCAGTTACAGTACGTGTGTGAATTATGAACAGAAATTACATTGAAAGAGGAAACAATTGTCGCGAATCGAGAAACGTCGGTGCTTACTCTGGGAATTTAAAGAAGTATCTTTGAGATGTTCCAACTTTCAACTACAAGTCGAATGCTGTTTCGTTTTGCCAAAGGAGCTTCAGTTTTGTACGTATAACTTCGCGACGAGTGTTTCCAAACCTTTTTAAAGAATGAAAATTGACATTTTCTTTTATTCTTCTTAATTTTTTATTATTGTCCGTGCATGATTCAAGGGAAGATTTGTGAATCACCCGTAAAGATTGATTTTAGTTATTATTTTTTCATTAAATAAATTTGGAATTTCAATTCCTATTAGAACTTTTAATTTTTTGTTACTATTTAGATGTTCGTTGCTAATAAGATTTATTATTAATTAGGATCAGTCGTTAATTAAAATTTTTGAATTGAAATAAAATATTAATCGTTCATATTTTCTTCGATTTTCAATTCAAATTAGTATTCAATCACGAATTAATGATTTGTTGATAAATCAAATATTTGATATTCTTATAAAGAATCAGCAAATATTGTATGATATTCATTTTAAATCAATGTAATTATGATTTTGCGCTACGCCATAGTAGAATATTCATTTTCATGAGTGAGAAGAGCAATGAATGAAGTGAGAGAGAAGTTGTGGTGAGTGATAATCATTAAAAGAGTGAATATTATACATATGAGTAATGCTATGTGTACATAGCCTTCTACATAATGCTTCACATAATTACCACATGGTTGGTCCCTATTGGAGGGTTGCCGGGCCCAAGCATTATCACTCAAGTGTTCAAGTTTTGTCTGACTAATTCTGAAGAGTGGCGGCTTTTCCCTCTGATTTGTCACTTGGGTTAATTCGAATGTGATCACAGATTATATACATTTAGACAGACATTCGATGATTTTCCTCCTTGTGGACCTCTGTTTTCCAACATAACTTTTGTCTTCCAACGAGCGAGGATTCGAACCTTCGATACTCCATAAAGTACCCTCATACTTTAGGCGGCCTATGTATTCAAGCCATGTAAAAGATATCTTTGTCCTAATAAAATATAATTCTATTTTAACCTCTACCAAAACTCATTAGGCACTCAAAATTTAAAATTTGGTCACTGTTGAATAATTAAACATTAAAATATAATTTAATTATTAAAAAATATGATGTGAATATCTTTAAGACGTGTTCGATCGTGCTTAAAATTTAATTAAAATTGAAAATATTATAGTTATTGGATCACACTCGTCTAATAAAAGTCAACAATAACCACTAATTTTTTAATTTTAATCCAATTTTAATTTCTACTAACTAAAGCACAGTTGCAATTTATCCTTCTTTCTTTAAGCAAGAACATAATGCTGCTGCAGGCAAACACGCTTTAACTGCACACTGCCGTAAACGCATTTAACGTTAATCTTCTTCCCGTTAACACCTCCACCACCCCCACGCCGGAACGACCACCTCTCTCGCCACCAAATTAGTGGAAGCGCACTGACTGACGAGAATTCGGGTGGCTGTTGGGCTTCAATTTGCAAGAATCTAGTAAGTCTTTTATTTTCTTCATATTAACTTTTTGTCGAGTTCAAACTGACAATATTAATCTGCTTAACTTTTTTTATTTTATCGCTAAGGCGCTAATCGCAATTTAGTGCTTTATTAATCGAGTATTAGGATTTGTAAAATTCAGCTGTCAATTTGGAGAATAAATCTGTGAATGTCATTTATATTTATAGAATTTATAGAATTGCCTGTATTGGTTGCCGAGATATTGATATTGAGAAGGCAAAAATTGAAGGTTTAAGGTCTATTGAATTGGCATTTAGGTACTTCATCAGTGTGTAGCATACATATAGAGGAAAAATTACTTTTAATAGGAGTAGCTATAAGCACAGAATAAAGGCTTTTCAAAATTTCTCGTGCAATATTTGTAGTTTGTCAATGGGCTAGCCTGGCTCTTTCAGCTCTTTCTTGATTTGGACCATGCATTTCAAGGAGAACCAATTTTGAAGACCCTCTTAATTGTCTAACCATAGAAGAGTTAGACAATTTGGCATTTACTTTTGCTGCATGATACTGATCCAGGTTCATCTTGTCTGCTATATCCGAAGTGTTTACTGGAGTAGAGATTTTACAGTTTTTACAAATTATTGAAATTACATTTTTTCTTAAGCAAAAAGTGGTCAATTTTCCTTTTTATTAGTTTTGGGAAAGTGTGAAGAGGTTATATTCCTAAAACTGTGTTACAAATTGCAATTTTTTTTATGACAGTGAATGAAAACTCCAGTGATCGTGATGAAACGGAATTTGTAGAAAATTCCAATGGAAAGGTTTTACAAGTTGGTAATGAAGAGTATTCAGATATTGAGCCACGTGTTGGCATGGAATTTGATTCTGAAGATGCTGCCAAGGTCTTTTATGATGCTTATGCCACTCGTCTTGGATTTATTATGCGAGTTGATGCATTTCGACGATCTATGCGTGATGGGAAAGTGGTATGGCGTAGACTTGTTTGTAATAAAGAAGGTTTTCGCAAGTGTAGACCTAGACTGAGTGAAAATAGGAAGCCAAGGGCTATAACTAGGAAAGGATGTAAGGCTATGATAGTTGTAAAGAGAGAGAAGACAGGAAACTGGGTTGTGGCAAAGTTTTTTAAGGAACACAATCATCCATTGGTTGTTACAGCAGCTAATACTCGTCGAAGTGCACTTCTATCTCAAACTCCGGACGAGAAAGATGTAAAGATTCGGGAATTGACAGCAGAGTTGCAGAGGGAGAGAAAACGATCTGCAGCTCTTCAAGATCAGCTCAAGAGTGTTCTAAAAGATATGGAAGAGCATTCAAAACACCTCTCAAGAAATATCGATGACATTGTTCTAAGTTTTGATGTAAGTTTTGGTGTAATAATTGGAGATGGATTTTAGTTTGGTGCAAAGTTTAGTGCAAACATAAGAGTATGAAGAATTTCCAGGAGTATACAATACTGCAGAAATTGGAATAGGGGGTTCAGAATGGTTCTCAAGGCATTCAAGCAAACCCTCAAGAGATGATGAATTATTTGTAGTGGCCGATACTACAGAAACCATTTTTATTTTTTTTTTATCTAAAGTACTTTATTTGCGCGAAGGGTAATGTTATATGGGCAGACTAATATAGAGAAGAAAATGATCAGCCATTTATAATGCTATTGTATCACTTATGTTCATCATCATGTTTAGATTATATTAAGGACTCGTTTGGCATGAATTTTGAAAAGTAAAATAAAGTTTTTGATATTTAAAAGTGTCTTTTTCGAAGGGCAATGTTATATGAGCAGACTAATATAGAGAAGAAAATGATAGGCCATTTATAATGCTATTGTATCACTTATGTTCATCATCATGTTTAGATTATATTAAGGACTCGTTTGGCATGAATTTTGAAAAGTAAAATAAAGTTTTTGATATTTAAAAGTGTCTTTTGAACCTTTTGCCTAATTTTATAAAAGTGATTTTTCTAGTTAAAAGAGTCTTTATAAGAACTGGTCTAATGTAACTTCCCCTAAAAGCCAAACAGACCCTAAATCCATGGTTGAATTAAATAATTGGATTAAAAACTAAATCAACAAGTTTTAACACAAATTTCATGGCATCCACAACCTTTCAACCACATATCAATTACCTTTTATAAAAATCTGTTGAAACTCTAATTTTTATACAAACTAAACAGATGAGTTCAATATTATGAATTTTATATCTCTTAGAACTATCATTTAATATCACTATGTTGTCATATACGATGATAACGTAACAAATAGCATTATTCTTTTAATTTAAAAAACAAATAAATCAATTAAATTTAAGTAGATAATGCAATGGTCCTACAATTTTACCATGTAAAATTCAATTCCGAAGGAATATTCATACATTAACTCATGTTTGGAAGTTCTTAAATTAAAATTAAGATTATAAAGTGTGAGTCCCATAAAATGTATAAATAATAATAAATGGGTAATTGTGATTTTTACAAAATATATGAACGAATAGTACGTTTAACAAATTTAAATTATAATTTAAGATCAGACAAGGAAGCAATTAATTATCATTAACATTTTTATAAAATTAAAATAAGGATAAGTAAACTTATGAAGAAGCTGAGGGACTTGTGTGCAATATGAAAATATGCACTTAAATTGTTACGAAAATTGTGCACTCTCAAATACAGTCAAAGTCAACAATTAATTTTAACTATATATTTAATGTAATTCACAACTTTTCAATAATATATTTTATCTACTTTTTTTTTTAATCAAAATTGATTAAAAATCTTATTTTTATCCCACTTGTTTATTAGGGTGAGAGACTTTCTGTGGACAGCATTGTTTTGATGAAGACAGGCCAACAGAGAGGGACCCAAAGAATTCAGTGTGACAGAGAAAGGAGAGGAGAGGAAACCGATAGCATTTCGCATCCAAGACTAGTCATTTACATATCTTCATTTTCAGACAAATGCTGACTTATCTCTAACCTATTTATGAGCCTTTAATGGTGATGTGAAAACTTAAATGTTTTTCCAAAAACAAAGGTTGTTACAATATGGAATTATGAACGACACTTTAATTTTATATTGTAACCTTAGAGAACGGACTAGTTCAACATCAAAACATGAAAAATCAAGAGGCTAAACCAATGTTTTCGATCTTTCACCGTTCCACTCAGAGAATTGCTTATAAAAACCCAACGAAACCCTAGATCTCTAGTTGAAAAAATAGCTTACACCTCACTCTTGGAACCCTAAGGGCATCTCCAATGTAGACCTCATTGCACCAAATTTTGGTGCAAAGTTGCTCCAATGGATAATAAATAAATAATATTCTGAATAAATAAATTAGTAAGAATAAAAAAAAATGATTAAACATCGTTCATCTGATGTAAGTTTTGGTGTAATGATTGGAGATGGATTTTAGTTTGGTGCAAAGTTTAGTGCAACCATAAGAGTATGAAGAATTTTCAGGAGTATACAATACTGCAGAAATTGGAATAGAGGGTTCAGAATGGTTCTCAAGGCATTCAAGCAAACCCTCAAGATATGATGAATTATTTGCAGTTGCCCATACTACAGAAACCATTTTTTTTTTTAATCTAAAGTGCTTTATTTGGACGAAGGGAAATGTTATATGGGCAGACTAATATAGAGAAGAAAATGATCGGCCATTTATAATGCTATTGTATCAC
>CAIGRS010232762.1:0-10164 GCA_903798395.1 Fraxinus floribunda | reverse complement strand
AAATTCATAGCTTGCATAGGGAGACACGAAATTAGATTGAACTTAGGTGGTGCTAAATTCTCATGAGTAGCGCTACTTAACTCCGTTCCAGTCTTAATAGAACATATGTAACATGGACCAAAACATAACATAGCCGTAGAAATATTACATACATAAACATTAGCCACCATAAACATAAAGCAAAACTTACCTCTTCACTGGATAATTCAAAATAATAAAATGAGTTATTGTTGGAAAGAGATTCTTGAGCCGCGTGTGGGGTTGATTATTCATGTGTGATTGTGTAATTGTACGAATATAAAAATGACGAGAGAAAGGAGAAGTGGAGAGGCAAAGTTATAGAGATGAGAGGGAAAGTGTGTAAATGATTGTTGATTGTAGTTTAGTGTTAGATTTGTCTCCTATCGATAGCATAAATTCTTGACCATGTGTGGAAAAGTGAAATGAAATGGCTAGATTTTAGGGATGGTAAATACTTAAATGATGTATTGTCATTAAAATGGTCAAATTAATACCTTTAATTATGTGGTCAAATCAATTAACTTGGCTTGAAACTTGGTGTAAATAATGCATGTGGTCAAATCAATTTCCTTTATTTGTGTGGTCAATTCAATTACATTGGCTTGAAGTGTGGTGTGAATAATGCATGTGGTCAATGAATCATCATTAATCAAAACTAATTAGCATACTTACATATGTTTTAAGCATGATTTAATCTAACTTCCAAAATAACTTTCCACTTAGGTCCTCAAACTATTTGTCAATAACCAATAAGGTCATTCGACTAGGTCAATTACCAATAAAGTAATTAAACTTTATTAATAGTGCACTTAAGTCCAAAATTTAAATCTAACAACTAGTGGTAAAAATTTGGGATGTTACAATTTGTCCTCCTTAAAATAAATTTCGTCCTCAAAATTTACCTTGGAATTCATCGAAAAGTTGTGGGGTACTTGGTCCACATTTCCACCTCTGGCTCCCTCGTGACCTCTTCAATCGAGTGATTACGCTACTGTACTTTCACTAGCTGGATCACTTTGTTTATGAGGGATTGAAATTTCTGATTAACAATTCTTATTGGTACTTCTTCATAGCTTAAACTTCGCCGTAATTCAATAGACTGATGGTTGACTACATGACTCGGGTTAGGGACATACTTCCTAAGCATTGACTCTTGGAAGACGTCATGTACAGTTGAAAGTTCTGGAGGTAACTCTAACTGATATGCGACGTTCCCGATGTGTTGCAGGATCTCAAACGGGCCAATAAACCTGGTCGTAACTTACCATTCTTGTCAAAACATAGCACTCCTTTCATTGGTGCCACTTTGAGGAATACCTTATCACCGACTGAAAATTCCAGACCCTTTCTCTTTCTATCTGCATAACTCTTTTGTCCATCTTGGGAAATTTTCATGTTGGCGCGAATTTTCTCAATTGCATGAACCGTCTGTTCAATAATCTCTGGCCCCAAAACCTTTCGCTCACCGACTTCATCCCAATGAACTGGTGATCCACACTTTCTCCCATACAATACCTCGTATGGTGCCATGCTAAGAAGCACCGACACGGACACGAGTGTCCGACACGTGTCGGACACGCTATTTTTCAAAAAAGTTTCGACACGATACGTCATCGACACGTTGATTAAAATATTATTCTTTATTTTTTTATTTTTTTTTAAGCGAATTTTTTAGTTTTTTCTTGCAATTTTCGTGTAGCAAGAAAGGGGATTTGACTTCTTTTACAAGATTGTTTTTTAAGTGGGAGTAATATGGTAAATTAAAATGGTAAAAGTTTTCAGATTTAGAATACATTTCTCTTGTTTTTTAGTTGAGGGTAGAATAGTAATTCAAAATTGGCATCATTTACATTTACAAATTACAAGACCTGAGACCCGCCTCTTTATTTCTCCTTCAACAAAATAGGGTTTACTATTATTCTTCCTCAGCCGCCACTGTTCTCCCAGACCCGCCTCTTTGTTTCTCCTTCAACAAAATATGGTTTACTATTCTTCTTCCTCAGCCGTCACTTACTGTTCTTCCTCAATCGTCGACTGAAATGGCAGCATGAACAATTCTGCTTCCTCATGCTGATTGTTACTTGAAGAGTTCCACAATACTTGAGTTTTCAGCTGCTTTCTTCAGTTTTTCTTTACATCAGACACGCCACAAGGGCCTCCGACACGTGTCAGCGACGTACCGGTGTCCGATACGTGTCGGACACCGATACGCTGATGCCGGCAGCGTGTCGATGGTTCCTAGGTGCCATGTCAATTGAAGTGTGGTAACTATTGTTGTATTAGAATTCAACTAATGGTAAATGCTTCTCTCATTGTCCTCCAAACTCGAGTATACATGTTCGAAGTATGTCCTCCAATGTTTGAATTGTCCGCTCAGACTGCCCATCTGTCCGAGGATAGAATGTCGTACTAAACTTTAGCTTAGTTCACATAGCTTTGTGTAGCCTTTTCCAAAAGTTCGATGTGAACCTTGGATCTTTATCTGATACAATAGAAACAGTTACACCATGTAACCTTAGTATCTTATTCGCATATAACTGCGCGAACTGGTCCATAGTAAGCCCCTGTTTGAAACCCATTTTTAGTAGAATGAATTTTTGGAATAGTGATTGATGTAAGAAATGTGTGGTGGAAAAGTGATGAAAAGTTTTTGATTTGTGTGTAATATTANATTTAGCCCCTGTTTGAAACCCATTTTTAGTATAATGAATTTTTGGAATAGTGATTGATGTAAGAAATGTGTGGTGGAAAAGTGATGAAAAGTTTTTGATTTGTGTGTAATATTATTTTATTAGGAAAATGTGTGGTTAAAATGAAAAATGAGAATGAGAATAAGAATGAGAAAGAGAAATTAATAGGTGTCAAACGGGGGCTAAATGTCATCCGAATCGTATATAAATGAGTTGATCCATTATGACCCAAATAACTTCGTGACCTCTTGCTAACCTTGCAAAACCAATCACGAAGTCCATAGTTACATGCTCCTACTTCCACTCTGGGACTTCCAACAGTTCAAGATAGTCGCTGGTGTTCAGCCTTCACTTGCTGACATACCAAATATTTCTTGACATATTCAGTTACATCCTTCTTCATGCCTTCCCATCAAAATACTTCCTTCAAATCTTTATACATCTTTGTGCCTCCGGAGTGTACTGAACAAGGAGATGAGGGAGCTTCCTCTAAAATCTCTCTTTTCAATTCCTCGAAATTCGGTACACACATCCGTCCTTGATAATATAATGCTTTATCTTTAGCTATGGTGAAGTCTTCCACTTTTCTGAGTTAATCTCATACTTGATATACTCAAAAGACTAGTCACCCTTTTGATGTCTTTTAATTCTGTCACGTAGTGTGGTCGGATAGAGAGAGATGCTACTCGAGCGACCACACGTGTCTGAGTGGTGACAGCATCGAGATTCAATATCTCAAATTCTCTCCATAGTGGTTCCTGCGTAGTCAACATAACTAATTGACTTGTCGTTTTTCGACTTAAGGCATCAGCTACCACATTGTGCCTAGGTGATAATGAATTTTACAATCGTAATCTTTTATTAACTCAAAAGTCAAACCACCTTCTCTATCTCATATTCAACTCATTTTGGGTGAAGATATACTTGAGGCTTTTGTGGTCTGTATAAATGTCACATTTACCTCCGTAAAGATAATGCCTCCAAATCTTTAATGCATGGACCACCGTGGCAAGTAGGTCATGCGTGGGGTAGTTTTGTTTATGTAGCTTTAATTATCTCGATGCATAGGCAACCACTTTGTCATGTTGCATTAAGACACATCCTAAACCTCACTTCGAAGCATGACTAAAGATCACAAAACCATCTAACCCATTGGGTATGGTTAACACTGGGGCGTTCACCAACTTATGTTTTAATTCCTCAAAGCTCCGTTCACAACTCTCGGTCCAGTCAAACTTTACATCCTTGCGTGTTAAGTGTGTTGCGGTCCTGATATTTTGGAGAATTTTTCAATGAACCTCTTGTAATATCCTGCTAAGCCTAAGAAACTGCGAATTTCTCCTACATTGGTTGGCCTTGACCAATTCAACACTGCCTCCACTTTACTAGGATCCACCTCTATTCCTCGAGCCGTGACAATATGGCCAAGGAATGCTACTCCCTTCAGTCAAAACTCACATTTTTTTAACTTGGCATAGAGTTTCTCCTTCTTCAAAACATCCAACACAATTCTTAAATGCTCCTCATTACTTCTTGAGTAGATCATGATATCATCCATAAAGACTCCAGGAGCATTTGTTAGCCCAAATGGCATAACTAAGAACTTGTAGTGTTCGTACCGAGTTCTAAAAGCGGTCTTAGAGATATCACTGGATTTGATTCTCAATTGATGATAACCAGACCTTAAATCGATCTTGGAAAACACTACTGCACTGCTGAGCTAATCAAACAATCCTCAATCCTGGTCATTAGATTAGGTTAATTACCAATAAAGTCATTAAACTTTAATAATAGCGCACTTGAGTCCTAAATTTAAATCTAACAACTAGTAGTAAAATTTGGGATGTTGCAATAGAGCTTAATTTTTGACCAAGTTAATATTGACGTTTACACCACAGTTATTCAAATATGTGCACAAAACTTTTTGATGCAGAATATTGAGTGTGAAAATTGCTCGTCACAATATATTATATGTTGTTTACTTTAGAATTATGAAACAATTATACTCAGCTGTTAACTCCCGTAATCCCATCATAATAGTTAGGATTTAAAGTTTTGCCTGTTTTCTTGTTATACTGTCTGAAAAAACGGTGTACATGCTTTTTCATTATATGTCAGCTTGCACGTGGATCAACACTTATATGCACATTGTTTGAGTTGACCATTGTACAATGTGTACCCATTTTTCCCAAAATGCTTATACATGGGCGATGGTCTAAGCAAAATTCTGAGCTGTTACCCACTCGGTCAACAATTTACACCTGGCTTGATTTCTAATATGTGCTTTCAATATCACTTCATGGGCAAAAATGTCAGCTCATTGTTTTCAAAGTTTCTATGTTTAGGTCATTATGATATAAAAACATTACTGTTTTGCCCTTTTCATTTATTCGCAACAAATTGTGGAAACATTATGAGGAACTCCAGTTTCTGCATCGTTATTTTTTTTTCTCGACTGCCATAATTTTCTGTTAGCTGCTGACGATTTTCACCATAGTTCTGTGATACAGTTTCTTCTTTATTCGACATTTCCAGCTTTAACTGTAATTAATGCATATTCTAAATCATCTACAGTGAATAAAACACAGAAGCGCTCTGATCTGGATGCTAACTAATAACCATGATGTTTTCATGCAGCTCTGTGAATTGTCCTTCCATAAAACACGGCATTTGAGAAACCCATTCAATGAGAACTTACCAGTGAAAGTACTTACTTGAAACTCTTTCTTATATCCATCTCTAAGATATACTTTGATATTGGTAAATTTCCGTTCTTATCGTTTGAATCTCATTTGGTTCTGAAATCAATTGAAAATTTGAAGAGAAGTCAATATTCTTTATGCGTCAATAGCAATCTGGAATTTTCTCTGGCACATTAGAATGTGTTATGCTTTCATTGTATAATGAAATACAATACAATGGCTCTTAGACAAATGATTGACTCTTTTGGTGCCACACAAGTCTTGCGCTAAAGTTCTTAATGATATGAAGTTAAAGTCAGGTTAGCCATGTGCTTTCTTTAACCCCTAGGAGATTGCCTTTATGAGCAAAAGTAACACAGAGATAGGAATTCCATGCAAGTACTGAAGTTGTTGTGGAAGCTCAAATAGGAATTCGAAGCATAAAAGAAAGGGAGAGATTAAATCGGGGAACATCTTGTCTGGTTAAAAAAATCAAATATCTATAAACCTCTCCAAAGCTCATTTCCCTTGATTTTACTGACTTCAACATGACCACTAATATATAAAGATGAATTAATAAAAATTGATACACTTGGACGTGTATATAGAGTTAATATAGAGGATACAAATAAATTTTACCCGGCCTAGGAATTTATTCTTGTAATGTGTCTTGTACTATAAGCTCCTTAGATGTCTGTTGTTTGAATTTATTGACATGTCCCGAATTTAATTGGGATGTGTAAGTTATTCTTTGATGATGTTTGTTCATGTTACTGCAGATAAGCAGAGACTGTCAAGAGTTAGAGCCCTCTATTGGTGAGCAGTTGGCGTCCTTACTCTACCTTGAGCCGGACAGTGAACTTATGGTACTTATATTTCCTTAAAAATTAACTGTAGAGCATTTAAATAAACTGTATCTAGGCCATTCTTTTCTTGCAAGAATAAAATGTTTGCTAAAGTAAGCATCAATATAGTAGCATCATTGTTACTATCCACCATTTTACCTCAAAAGGCAACAATTTTAGCAGGGCACAAATGTCTCTCATTACTTGAGAACTGTGTAGCTAAATTTCATGACACTTTTATGGGTCATGATAGTTGTTTATTTCATTGGTTTGTCTTTATACCCTTCATGTTTCTAGTCCATTTCTTCAAATCATGCATTGTGAGAAATATTTAGGTGCATTACAAAATAATACATTTTGATATAAAACAATTTGCCTTCACTTTAGTACTGGTCTGATTGGCATAGATGGTTGAAAATGGTAATTTACCCTTTTCTAGGCAATATCTGTGGCAGCAGAATCAAAACGAGAAGAGGAGAAGGCTAAGGGAGTCAATCCTGAAAACGGGAGTGAAAACCCAGATATTGTACCCTTTGAAGATAATGAAGAGGAGGAAGAGGAGGAAAGTGAAGAAGAGGATGAGAGCTATGGACAAGGTTTTGGACCAGGAGCTCAAGGAAGGGGAAGGGGCAGAGGAATGATGTGGCCTCCTCACATGCCTCTAGCGCATGGAGCCCGACCCTTCCCCGGGATGCAGGGCTTCCCACCTAACATGATGGGTGGTGATGGTTTTCCTATGCCTGATCTTTTTGGTATGGCTCCCCGGGGCTTTGGACCATATGGTCCTAGATTCTCGGGTGAGCTCATGGGTCCCAGCACGGGAATGATGTTTCCTGGACGGCCTTCTGGAGGATTTGGGATGATGATGGGTCCAGGAAGACCCCCTTTCATGGGTGCTGGTGCTGCAACTCCAGCACGAGCTGGGCGACCAGGTGGTATGCCATTTTTTCCACCTCCATCACAACCTTCACAAAATTTTAATCGACCCAAGAGAGATCAGAAAGTGTTATCTGGCTATCGGAATGATAGATTCAGTTCTGGTTCAGATCAAGGTATGGCTGGATCTATTGGTGGACCCAATGATGAGGCATTGAATCAGCAAAGAGGGAAAGCTCAATCGGAGGATCAATATGGTGCTGGAAACAACTTCAGAAACGACGAAAGTGAGAGCGAGGATGAAGCTCCAAGAAGGTCGAGACACGGGGAAGGAAAAAAGAAGAGGCATAGTACGGAGGTAGATGCTACCACTCTCTCCAATCAACCGATGTAGCAATAGCTTTGATGTCTGAAGCAAGCTTGTGCCTGCACATCCCTGGAGTAGAGGAAATGACAATATTTGAGACCACAAAATAGAGTGTTCTTATTAACTGTATTGTTATGCATTTTGGCCTCCTTTTCTATTTCAACTTTATAGTTAAAAGGGATAGTATTTGATTTATCTGAAGTTGTAATGTACACATATATGTAACACTTTGTTTTGGGATGTGATTTGGCTGTAGGCCCGTTGGACACGTAATTACATGGCTCAGAAAACTGCCGGGCCAATGATGTTAATTTTACATCCCACCAGCAAAAAGGAGAATGAGCCTTTAATCATGCAGTATATGTTTGCACTCTAATCTATGTATGCTGCTTGTTGCAGAAAAATTAGTTCTCTCTTGTGCTAGAGCGTGTCGGGTTATACAAATCTTTTCTCTCCTTAATCTTTATGGCAAAGACAAGATCGCTCTCTTGTACCAAAATGTATTACATTATTACTGTATCTTTCTATATTATTTCCTTTTATTGATCTCTGATTTCTAATTCATCCTCCAATGTCAGTTAAGTATTCCATTATTCTTTATCTTTGTCAATTGAATTTATTTTCCAGATAAACGTTTTGAAATATTTTGAGTGTGCTTGTATAATAAGATTTATAATGTTGTAGGCAGTGGTGGAGTATGGAGTTTTTTTCTCCACCTATCACAGTTGGCGAAGAACATACATTATAAAAAATAGTTCAATTTAAGGCAGGTTATATCGTCACTAAAGAAGGATTTAAACACCCGTCGGCCTCCTTAGACTTCACGTGGGCTGTTGAACCGTGTCCGGAACGTGCAGCAGTTTTAGGTGTGGTTCCTCTACTCCCCCAATGAATTGTACTTACAAAAAATAGTCTGAAGAAAATAATATAATGTCCAATTTCATGTTTCTCACGTTTGGTCGTTATTTGAGTTAACAATGTAATGTCTGAACAATTTGAAATGATAACATTATTTTCGGGATAAGGTTACAGACAGCTGTTATGTTCAGTTTAGCGGACCTTTCAAATGTGTTTTAATAAATTTAATTGATGCATTAAAGATACTTGGAAAAATAAGAACGTGAAAGTGAAATTTTATCATTTTTCTATGAAAAAATTTTCTACGAAAAAATCGTAGTATCTCATTAGAGCGATCAATTGATGCATGTGTGCGTGTTTTGAAATTCAAATATAAGAATTCAAACATTGTTTTAATCTTGCATTTAATTTATTATTATTATTTTTTTGGTACCCAGGTATCCCAACTTAGCCAGACTAATTTTCTGAACCACCAGCCACTGGTCCCTCAGTAACTGGCGGAGGTAAACTACTCCTGGTCCCAAGGAGCCTTCCTACATGGTTATTACATCACCAAGCTGCTCCAACCAATATTGATTATTACATCACTCAGCAGCTCCAATCAGGAATAGAACTCTCCACGCTGAGGTTGCAAGCCCAGCAATGTCCTTCCTTTGCCAACTTGGATGTGCCCCGGGGGGCTTAATTTATATTTCTTTGAATCAATTCAATTGATTGATCCATGTTGTTTGTGAAAACGAGAATATGAAAAAAAAAATAAAAAAAAATGACATTCCGTCACTTTTTTCAGAAAAAGTCGCATTATCTTATTGAAATAATTAACTAAATGTATATGTGCGTGTTTTTGAAAATTTAAATATACGAATTCTTACATTGTTTTAATCTTGCATCCAAAACATTTTTTTTTAATAAGTTCAATTGATGCATTCATGGTGTTTGTGAAAAGATGACATTCTATTGCTTTTTTTTTTTTTTTTAATGATAAAGTGACATTATGTCAGTTTTCTTTGAAAAGGTCTAAGTAACTCATTGGAACAATTAACTAGATGCATAAGTGCATGTTTTTAAAAATTTAAATATACGAATTCAAACATTATTTTAATCTTACATTCAATTCATGTTTCTCTGAAACAATTCAATTGATACATCAAAGGTGTTTGCAAATGCGATAAAGTGACATTTTCACTTCATGAAAACGTGACAACTTTTCTTCGAAAAAATCGAAGTGTCTCATTGGAAAATTAACTACATGCATATGTGCGTGGTTTTGAAAATTTAAATACACGAGTTCAAATATTGTTTTAATCTTGCATTTAATTTAAATTTTTTGAATCGATTCAATTGATGCATCCAAAGTGTTTGCGAAAATGAGAATACGAAAAAGTGACATCACTTTTCTATTAAAAAAACGACATTATGTCATTTTTCTTTGAAAAAGTCGAAGTATCTCATTGGAGTGATTAACTAAATGCATACGTGTACTTTTGAAAATTTAAATATACCAATTCAAACCTTGTTTTTCGTTAATACATATGAAAAATTAACTTTGAATTAATTCAATTGATGCATATAAGGTGTTTGCTAAAATGAGAATGTGAAAATGTGACATTTTTTTATTTTTCTATGAAAAAATCACAATATCACGTTAGAGCAAATAACTAGATGCATTCATCTGCGTTTTTGAAAATTTAAATATATGAATTCAAATATTATTTTACATTAAAAAGTGACATGATGTAACGCTTTATTTGTGTTTTTGCATATGAGATATAGTGTTGGAAATTAAAAGTAACCTACTATCACATTTTATTTTATTTTTAAAAAAA
>CAIGRS010232758.1:0-14997 GCA_903798395.1 Fraxinus floribunda | reverse complement strand
CAATTAAAATACATTTTAAATAAATATTCTAACTCAATATGACTAATATAACCCAACTCAATTAAAAATTATATACCACAACAATTTCACCAATTTATTTGTACACCACATTAAATTTCAACAAATGTTAGATATCCAAACCCACCGTGGCCACCATAGTACGCCAAACCACTTCCCGACCAGCCACTCTTCTCCACCCTTTTATGAATGTGGCCACATCACAAATATGGCCAGTAAATTCTTCGAGCACAACAACTTCTCGTTAGGCAGCTTAATACATACGTAAATTCTTTTCTCCTTTGTTAATGAGCTTAACATATTTTAAATATATATTAGATCATATATGTTTGGGGTAGAATAATAGATTATTTTATATGAAAAAATATATTAAAATCATATTTATGTAATTTTACTTAAGGTTATTTAAGTAAATAAAAAATGCTTAAAATTATTATGTACCTAATAAAAATCATAGTGGTAATATAATTACCCTATATGTATAAGGTTCCAAATAAAATTTACACAAATAACACGGGGAACTACACAATGAATCCCACAAAGTCTAACATGTTATTTCACTAGTCACATAAGAAGTTGTATTAGAGGTCATGATATGCACCAAATTGTTAACCATATTTCTCTATCACAACAAAGGAAAAGAGATAAACAATGTCAATGAAACAACGGATTTAAAGCCAGAACGTTAGCTCCAACATTTTTACACCATAACACAGGTTCGTTGGAAAAAGAAAGGTGACGAGTTCTGCAAACAAATTATGCAACCACACCACTTCAGCTGCAGCTCAAGACATGGACCTGTATTCAGATTCCATTGAGGACTTTAACACAACTTTTTGCTTCTTGGAGTTCCATTGGATCAAGTTGTTGGGAATTTATTTAAGCTCTGTTTGGGCCACATTTTTTTTTCATTCTTATTCTTGTACTTATTTTCAACCACACATTATTCAATAAAATAATATTTTTCATCATATCAATAACTTTTTCTTCCTTTTCAACCACATATTCTACATCACATCAACCAAAAAAATGCATTCTTTTGAAAATAATGTGCACCAAACGAGGGCTTAATCATGCACAACAAAAAATAAAACAGATTTCATTTCCCACCAATGATTTGCTTTATGTTTAGATAGAAATTGTAATAGAAAATTATACATTTGATGAATTTCTTGAAGAACAATTCTGATCTGCAATTCACAGTTGTTTAATTGTCCAACCTCCAATGAAAACTCACATAAGGAACAAGATGAGAAAACTAAAGTTTTCTTTTTCTTGTGCTATCAAGAATATAATTGTGTTATCTTATGATTTTTCAAACCCTAGCAGACTATTAAAAGTTTAAGTGGGCTTAACACGTCTCTTAAACTTACTTGGTCCAATATTTATAATTAATTAAATTTGGTCCATGAATTAATTAATCCAATTAATTAATTTGAGCCTATTAATAAGCGACCAAAATAATTAATTGTCTAATATTTGTTAATTAATTAATTGGTGAATCTCATTCTTGTAATCCTCCTTTTGTGTGTGACACATTAAATTTTCAATCACGTTGTTATTATTTTAATTTAATCAAAATCAATAAATTAAAAACCCCTTTTGATTTATCACCAATTCACATTCATCATCCCAAATTAACATATAACAATGTGTCGGACAATACATGTGACGAAAAATGTCACGTGGTAAGACAAAACTAAACTTATTCGTTTACTGTGAAACTATAATCCATTCGTCAATATGATCCGATCAATTACGAGATATGGAAGAGTATCAATCTCGATTATCGATCAAATCTTTCATCCCACCCTTAAGTTAATATAAGTCGAAAACCTTTTTCGATTTATGAACACACATTGGCCAAGGATTTCGTTATTAACTTAACTAAATGAATCATCCATTGATCATTCACAACCTTCGTTTGATTCTTGACATACCCAAACAATACCGTATTAATGACCATTGGCAGAGCAACATCCAACATCACTAAAACATAACTGTCCTTATATAAGGCACAATGATGACCTCAAGTCAAAGGACCGATTCCACTACTAAACGTTAGAGATTAACCACTTACACTCAAATAGTTATCCATGTAGACCCTACTCAGCGGGTCTCCATGTTTTGTTCTATAACAAAATATCAGCATATTCATTTAAGTGTCACCATACTTTAGTTTGTGATAACTCCATTATTATTACGATGCAGAAGCATGTGATCAACAATGTTAGGAACCATTTCAAATTCATTAATGAACTTCTTGATCCAGACTACGACATTTGTTGCTTCTAAAGCAATGATGTATAAGACTTTGGTTATTGGATCAACGATTGTTTCTTGTTTAGAATATTTCTAACACACCGTTTAAGAGTAAACCAATATATTGAGATTTGTTATTATTTTTGTCTGACTAGAAGTTAGCATCACTATAT
This sequence comes from Fraxinus floribunda, assembly GCA_903798395.1. Classification (NCBI taxonomy): domain Eukaryota; kingdom Viridiplantae; phylum Streptophyta; class Magnoliopsida; order Lamiales; family Oleaceae; genus Fraxinus; species Fraxinus floribunda. Next base: position 12,544 of record CAIGRS010232758.1, on the reverse strand, counting down.
CCATGAGCTTTCAGTTCATTTTTTTTCTCATATAAATGTAGATTGGGATAAGTTAAGCAATCTTCTGGATCTATCTCTATAAATTAAGTTGTTTCTCCTATGTCTTTCATGGATTACTGTCATCTCTTTGAGTCAACTTTTGACTTTACATCTATATAATTAGTAGGTTCATCATCTTTGATTAGTAATCGTGAGTTTGTACCTTCTAGGAGGTCTAATGATCCACTAGATTTATGCGGAACTGGCGTGTTCTCAGGAGTCTCTACTTCCTGATCAAGAATTTGTCCCTCAACAAGTATGGGATTAGATTAATGTCATCTACTTGGTCAACTATATTTTTGAACTCTTGAACTCCTTCAAGTTCTATTTCTCTAGAATGAATTGTTTCTCTAGGAAGACAATATGTCTTGAGACGAAGACTTTCTTTTCAATGAGATTATAGAATTGATATTCAATTATCTCTTTTGAATATCTCACAAATATGCATCATCGAGTTTAACCTCAAACTTATCCGATTTAGCGTGCTTTACATAAGCGATACAACCCCAGATTTTAATATGAGACAAGTTGGGCTTTTTGCCTTTCCATGACTCGTATGGAGATTTGTCAAAAAATTTAGATGTGATACAATTTAGTGTGTAGCATACGACAAATATCGCATGACCTCAAAACGATTTTGGAAAGTTTACATGGCTTGTTAATAATCACACTATATTTAATAATTTTGCGATTCCTCCTTTCAGATACACCATTATGTTGTGGTGTATCTGACGGAGTCAATGCGAGAGAATCACATTCTCTTTTAAATATAATCTAAAAATTCACCATTTCTGATATTCTTCACCTCGATTTGATCTTAGTGTGAGAATATCTTTACATATTTATTCTCTACTTCAAACTTGAATCCCTTGAATCATTCAAAAGTCTCATGCTTGAATTTCATTAACCATTTTTGAAATAGTCATCAGTGATGAAATAAGAGAAACCCTATCTAGCATTAATTGACATATGTCCACATACATCACTATGTATTAAGCTCAATAATTGTATGACTCTTTCTCCTTTTCAAGTAAAAGGGAAATTGGTTATCTTGTTTAATATGCATAATTTGCAAGTGTCTAATGATTCAAAATCATGTGACCCCAAAAATACATCTCCATGTAATTTGAAATTGCATTCATGTGATTAAGTCTACAATGTCAGATATAGGTAATATTTAGGTTATCAATTTTATGCTTTTATTTCTATATTTATTATAGAATACTTAGAATCTAGAATATAAAATTTCACTTTATAATTTACCATTACCATTAAAATCTTATCAAGACTAAAAGAACAACAATTGTCTTTAACATTAATTGAAAAATAGTTCATGTCCAAATATGAAATTGAATTAACGTTATCGATAATGGTGGGAACAAAATAAATTTTCACTAATTTTAATACTAAACCTAAAGACAATGGCAAGAAGTATGTTCCCACATGTAATGTAGCAACCTTTGTTCATTTTCAACGTGTATGTAAATGTTTCCCTCTTGCAATGGTTTTCTTCTATTTAGTTTCTTTATATTTATATAGATATGAAATCCATATTCAGCATCTAATACCCAATAAGCTAATGAAATAGACATAAACTTTGCAGTTTCTCTTCTAATGACCTTTTATTCCACAATGATATCAAGGGTCATCAGACTTGATAATATCCTTATTTGCTTTGACTGTCTTAACCATCTTATATGATTTTCCAAAGCCCCTTTATACTTTTTCTTAGTACCTTTAGAGGAATCAATGGCATGCCCACTACTAACTTTGAAATTGGGCTTAACTGTCTTAAGTTTGTTCAATGACTCAATGAGTGTGCATTCGAGCTCCTTCATGTTAAATTTATAATAAATTGTGAATAGCTCTCCGGTAGTGATTGCAAAACCTAGTCAATATTTAGTTCATGGTTCATGACTGAACCCAATTGAGACAATTCTCTATACCACTCATCTTCAGTACATGAGCACTAACTGAAGATCCATATGTCATTTAGCACCAGTATAGTTGCTTAGAAGTCTCATATCCTTCCACACATGATTATTCATCATACAACTCTTTGAGATGAAAAATCATGTGTTGGCATCTATACCCTCATGTTTCTTTTGTAACTAATGTGACATGACTACAAGCATCATACATGTCGCAGTACTATCATCATCAATGTGTTATTATAACATATGCATCTTCCTTAGTCGAGTCATCAGCAGGTGTCTCTGGAAATGACTACTCAAGGATATAACCAATTTTCTTATATCTAAGAATAATTCTCAAATTGCAGTGCCAATTAAATAAAAATTGTCTTGGTTGTTGGCACCCACTATCTCTCTCAAATTCATATGGTTACTTATAATTCAATAAATGTAAATGACAAAAATTAAAAGAATAATATGTAATATGCATCAATTAATTTAACTTGGATTTTTTTTATTAAATTTGGTTTTTTATTAAATTAATCATGCTTTCAATGTTTAACTCAAATTTATGAAATCAATATTTGACTCTCAGTATGCTGGGATCTCATTTGTTATACTAAGACTGAGTATACACAACAAACCTTAATAAAACATTTGGGTAGATACTATTATCAATTGTATCTCCATACAACTCCCAGATCATTAAGCTGACAACTCTTTGTCTTCACACATCTTATGTGTTAGCTTAACATGCTTCTAAAATTTATCTCCTTGAATGTACTTTCGTTCAGAAATATCTAATATTTTATAGTGTCAAATATGTCCATAATAGGCCAATCTTGAGTGTACTCAACAAGTTGCGATCGATTGATGACTCTGATTTTTCACTATAATAATGGAAGACGAATATAAAATTGACTTAATATTTTAATGATAGATTTATCATGCATAGATCTTATCTATAATATATTAAATATCACATCAAGTGAGAATCATTTTTGGACGATTTTAACCCTACCATAATTCAAATATTTTAATAATATATTATTTTTCATTTTTCAATATGTAATAAATACTGCAAAATCCTTATCATGTATGAATTTGGTGTTATTAATTCTCAATTAATTAACATTTACATTATTCTAGACTCAATGAATCTTGACTTAATAAATTTTGATTTACATGAATTTAGAGTTATTATAAATGAATTTATTTCTATTCATGTATCTAAAGTTTTTAATGAGGACTTAAATTCATGTATTAGCGATTAATTCTTATATAGTAAATGTAGTATAAAAAGGTTGATCATTTGTAGTATTTTATCATTACTAAAAATTGGAATCATAGAAGTTGAGTTTTGAGAGTATAACTTTATTCTCTTAAATTTATATCCTAAATTTTATTTTCTTTAATTCATTTGAGACAAATCCTCCCAACAAATTGATATCAGATATTACTTTTACAGCACTATAAAATATTTCGAAATAACGTGCAAGCATGTTCAACTCTGACTAGTCATAATAATTATACATATTTTATCATATATCTAGCGTGTAAATAAAAATACATATAATAGTATGGATTGTTACGGGCCCTTATGAGCCCTCTACCTCATCTATCCAATTCTTTCGCTACATGGCAGCACGATCTGATTTTCGTACGGCCACGCCTCTGACGAATTGAATTAAGGTGGCCTCCACCTTGTTCACTTAGTTCGTCTGCCACGTGTGCTCGAAAAGATTTCATGCTGCCTCGTGGCAGACAACCCAAGCTCGTATGGACGATCCGAATCCAATAGCCCGAACTGAAACGCTCACTTTGTAGAAGATCCTGAACTCATCCGCCACGCACGATAGATATGAAGGCCCGCACTCTACATTCGACACACCTCATATTCACTTCTCCACGCCTGCCAAGATCTTTTATGAGAAGATTTTCCCAAAATCAAATCATTAACCTGATTGGTGAGACGTGTAGCAGACTCCAAACGGCCAACTCACACTGCTATGTCAGGAAACATTTAATACCCGCCAACCTATAGATGGACAGATTGATGCCTATAAAGGGATGATCTACCAGGGATCCAAAGCCACGTGTCCCTACATCCAATGGTTCTCATCTCTCTTCCTCTTAATATAAGTACTCGCTCATTAAGGTAAGAGGTGGACTTTTTGCGGCTCTCCAACTCCTAACCTTAAAAAATTCTTAACTCTGAATAACACACACACATATACATACTCTTAGATACGTTTCGACGATCGCCTCACCATCGAACATCACTTTCCGATTACGAAATCACTAACTTGACTGTCAGAGTGCTCGCGGTCGCTTTCACCTCCACCAAAAAATGCCACGAGTGGCTAAAGGTGTATTATCGTGCACAGGGAGAAATTAAGTAGAGCATTATTTTGTTGGTCACATGTCGTGACCATTTTCGGGGTCAACATGGACCATTGTGAATTTTTACTATCTAGTCTTCTAAGAAAGAGTAGTTGATCAGTTCCTAGGAGATGTAATATTGAATCATACAATACTTCATCTTTATGGTCTCCTCCACTTCTTACATCTTCAATTAATCCAGTTGCAACATGTATCCTATGCTAGTTGGCATGCAAGCTAAAATGAATTGGATACACATGCCCATAATAATTGCAACGGACTCACAGGTTCAAAACTCACTGGCCCATAAAACAGCAAGAGTAAAACTAATCATTCAACACATCTACATGGTTGAGTCCATAATCATCCATTAATAAAATCAATCAATTAATTAATTAGAATGTTGAATTTGACCAATTTTGTTGACTAGAATGCGTGGAATGTGAAGAGACCGTGTCCAATTTTACGAACTATGTTGAGATTGTGATATGTTTTGACCTAGTTCTTACATAGTATAATATGTTTTTTGTTAAATGATTGTGTGTACAAGTACAAGATATTGGAGATATGTTTACATTTTATGTAATGTGTTGCAGGAATGGAAGTACATGATCCTAGAAGATCTATGGTTTCCGGGTAAAGTTTTTTTCAATGTGACCAAGAATGTTTTGTCAAATTTCACACCAAGATTCACTGATGAACAAAGGGCTATTCTGGCATAGACATATTTCTCGTACTACATGGAATGCCACGAAGTGCAAGCCCAATTAATACACTATTTATTTTTTATTGTTCCAACATATAAATTTTTTTTCTAACAAACATAAAGTATGCTCTAATACCATTGTTTAGGATTTACTTAATCATGTAAAACGAAAAATAAAATAAATTTCAATTTCTACCTAGGATTTGCTTTTTGTTTTGATAGAAGCTGTGAGAAAATTATGCAAATGATGAATTTCTTGAAGAACAATTCTGATCTATAATCCACAGCTGTCTAATTGTCCGCCTCCAATGAAAATTCACACAGGGAACAAGATTGAGAGAACTATGATTTTTCTTTTCTTGTGCTATATATTAAAGTAATTGTGTTATCTTATGATTTTTCAAATCATAGCGGCCTATTAATAAAAGTCCAAGTAAGCTTAGCCCATCTTTTAAACTTAATATGATTCATGAATTAATTAATTTAGGCCTCTTAACTAACAACTCAATTAATTAATTGTCTAATACTTGTTAATCAATTAATTAATGAATCTTATTCTTCTAGTTATTCTTTTGTGTGTAACCCATTAGATTCCTAATCACAATACCTAACAGCGTAAATTATTATTTTCATTTAATCAAAATAGATAGATTAAAATACTCATTTTTAATTTATCACAAATTCACATTTGTCATCCTAAATTGACATTTAGCAATGTGTTAGGGCAATACATGGGACAAAAAATATCACATGGTATGATAAAATCAAACTTGTTTGTTTATTGTGAAATTATATTCTCTTCATCAATATAATTCGATCAATCACGAGATATGGAAGAGTGTCAATGTCGATTATCGATCATATCTTTTATCATACACTTAGTCAATATAAGTCGAAAACCTTTTTCGATTTATGAGCACTCCTTGGCTAAAGATTTCGTTATCAACTTAACCAAATGCAATGTAAATCATAATCTTTTACTATCTAAGAGTGACGAATTCTCTATGGTCATTCACAACCTTCATATGATTTTAACATACCCGAACGATTTTGTATTAGCGACCATTAACAGAGCAACATTCAATATTATCAAAGTATGACTGTCCACATATAAAGCATTATGATGACCTAAAGTCGAAGGATCATTTCTACCACTGAATGTTAGAGATTAATCACGACACTCAAATAGCTATCCATGTAGAATCTTTACAGTTGGTTTCTAATGTTTTGTTCTATAACAAAATATTCACATGTTCATTTCAATGTCATTATACTTTAACTTGTGAGATCAACTACTTACTTCATAAGTAAGAAGCGTCACTCGTGATAATTTATCCGTAATAACGATATCTGCATCTCGTTTTTATGTAATTTGTATCTCACAATCACAACTTCTTATGATTAAGTCAATTTATAAATATGTTTCACGTTTATAAATGAATTTTTTCGCCATTTGATGAGAGTATAAACGTTGCTTGATATTCAATTTGCTTGTCAGACTTTTATGATCCTTCTTCTGTCATACAATGACAGTATAAACGTTGCTTGAGGTTCAACTTACTTGTCAACCTTTTAGTCATGCACAATTGTTCTAACTTCAACCATAGAACAGTTGTTGAAACCTCCTTCAAAACGTGCTGAAAAATAGTATTTGATAGATGAAGATGAATGTGAGAAACAATCTTCTTATCATTTCGTAATTTTTCCTTTGCGGTCAAAGTTGCGGGCATCTCGTATGTTAGGTATTTAATGTAATTGACAATTCTGTGAACAAAAAGAAGTTGATATGTTGTAAAAATTCAAGGAGTAGTGTGCAATTAGTGAAAGTTATGATATTTCAGGTCTAAGGTCGAGAATGGGAAAGAAGGAAAATTGATGTGAAATCTCGCTAGACTATCGCCAAAGCTTGGCTCGAGCTTCAGAAATAAAAACTTCATCACCTGCCTATCGTCTCGCCTTCGGTTGTCGCATGTCTGTCGTTCACCCTTCGCTCGAGCGATAGTGCTATCCGGGAATTTTATTAATTCGTTTTTAAAGGCTTTTTGTCCGGCTATTCTTTTCCTAATCTACATATAAATATCTAAGCATCACAGAACGTTTTTTCTAAGGTTGATCATTGAGAAAACACTTAGTTTCTCATATTCATTTCATCCTTTTGAGAATTAAACCTTAATTATTCATAGTGAATTGTTCTCAGCGGTGAGAAAAACATCATATCCAAAATTCAAATACCAAACTGCTGATTTCTTCATATCTATCAGAGTTTCTGAAGATCAAAGGAAGGTGACTGGAGTTCCTGTCGTTGAAGAACATTGTGTTCTTCGTGAATCCATAGGAGATACACAATTTTACAGAGTCGAGAGTTGCTGCATGAGAGCGCAATCCAGGAGAGCTTTGGGAACTACAGTTGGAAGTTGGTGCAGGAGTACAGAATCCAGGAGAGCTGTTGAAATTGCAATCAGGAGGTCAGATAGTACGTATCATCATCTAGTCTGGTAGACTGTAAGTTATAAATCGTTTATAGTGGATTTTTGACTAGCAAAGTGCCCAAAATTTTCACCCAGTTGGATTTCTCCGTAATCAATTCTTGTGTTAATTTATTGTTTACATAACCACGGTATTTCAACATAGGAATAATTTAAAAATAATTAATAGTGACTTGTTACTATTTAATTGTTAAGTAATTTTAATTCTGCATCATCACCTACTCACCCCCTTTTAGGTGTTGTTAGGGTCAAACTATGTATTTTCAATTGATATCAGAGCCTTACTTCGATTCCTGACCCTTATTTAATTCTAGATGAGTCGGTCATTGTCCGTGTCTCCATTTTTCGACGGAAGCAATTATGCTTATTGAAAAGTTTGAATGAGAGCCTTCCTTAAAGCATTGGATAAACGTATTTGGATTAGCGTTCAAAACTGGATGGACTCTACAACAATGGTATAGTTACACCCACCGATATTTCACTCTGGACTAAAGATGACTTAGTTGAGTGTAACTAGAACTTTAAGAGCATTCATGCCCTATTCATGGTTGTGTCTGCTGAAGAGTTTAGGAGGGTTTCGATGTGTGAGACTGCTAAATAAGTTTGAGATATTTTAGAAACCATACACCAGGGAAATAAAATGGTTAAAAATTATAAACTGTAGATGTTAATCTCTAGATTTGAAGAAATTATAATGAAGGACGATGAATCGTTCGATGTGAAGTTGAATGACATAGTTAATTCAAGTTTTAACCTAGGTGAGAAGATTCATGAGTCCAAGATCGTTAGAAAAGTCTTTAGATCCCTACATGAAAGGTTTAAACCTAAAGTCACCGCGATTGAAGAAAGTAAGGACTTAGATGCAGTAAAAGTTGAAGAACTCGTAGGATCCCTTCAAACCTATGAACACTCGTAGGATCCCTTCAAACCTATGAACTCACCGTTTCTCAACATAAAAATGTTAAATCTATAGTCATGAATACTGTTAGAGAAGAAGAGAGTGAGTCTACTGAAGCGGAGACGCTTATGGGTGACTAAATAGCTTATTTCGTTAAAAAAATTTAGAAGGTGATGAGGAATAGGAGAAAGTCTCAAGAGCGAAAAAATAAAGTCCCTAATAAATTCTCGAAAGATAGACATGAGAATAATAACTCTAGGACTCCTAATAAGAAAACCCAATCTGTTAGATGACGTGAGTGTTAGGATTACAGTCACTATAGGAATGAATGTCCTAACTTGAAAAAGAATTCAAATAAAGAAAGACGTAAGGCATTAGCAATGATCTTGAGTGATGATGAATTAGATTCGAGTATTCATAGTATACATCCGATGGTGAGGATGAACAAAACTTTATGGCATTCACATCAATAGCTACTATTAAATCTGATAAGGAGATTGATAAGGTTGAAAGTGATGAATAGAGTGGAAAATTTGAGGAAGAATATGAGGATGAACCTGATATTCACGAATCTTATCGTGAACTATTTGAGGAGAGTCTTAAGATTAAAAAGATCAATAAAACTGTACTGAAAAAGGTTGATGGTCTTGAAATAGAGAAAGAAAAACTCATAAGTGACATTCAGGACTCTACCAAAAATTTGAGTGAGTTGAAGCTTGTTAATGAGCACTTGGAAGCTAAAGTTAAATCCTTAACGAGTGATCTTGAAAAATCTAATACTCAACTCCAATCCTTCATAAGTGGTTTACGAAAACTTGATAATCTGTTGGGGATGAACAAGCCTGCTGGAAATAGGCATGGTATAGGTTACGTTCATAATAGTAATACTACTGCTAGTACATCCAAGACCACGTTCGTCCCGACAACTAACAAAGCTCGAAGAATTGTTTATTCTGAACCAAAGGTCAAACATGTCTTAGGATCGAGACCTACTAGACAACGTAGGGTCAATCATCATACATATCGACAACAACCTTCGAGCAAGGTTGAACCTCGATTTATTCCCACTTGTCACCATTGTGGCGCACTGGGACACACAAGACCTAGGTGTCGTAATCTTGTGACTAGATGTAAAAGTCATGATTTCTCTAACAATGTTAACATTCTCGTCAATCAAGTTAGCCATTTAACTGAGATGATGACTCGGTTAACTAAAATCACGTCTACTTCTAATAAGGTTTGGGTAAAGAAGAGTGACCTCCCTAGGTCTGATGGTCAGTTGAATTGTTGTGTTGCCCACGTTGCACTTAAATCTCAAAATCACTCAATGTGGTATCTTGATAGTGCGTGTTCTAGACATATATGTGGTGACAAAGCCTTGTTCTCTTCTCTCGATGATTGGAACGACGGTGTGGTTACATTTGGGGATGGAGCTACTATACCCATTTTAGGAAAATGTGTTGTTAATATATCTGGACTACCTGCTATCTCAGATGTGTCCCATTTTAGGAAAATGTGTTGTTAATATATCTGGACTACCTGCTATCTCAGATGGGCTTTATGTGAAAGGGTTAAAGTCCAACTTGCTAAGCATTAGTCAAATATACGATGCTGATTTCTAGGTTAGCTTTGTCCAGAAAAGATGTACCATGTATGATTCTACAGGTAACATTGTCCTCAAAGTTATAAGAACTTCAGATGATTGTTATGGAGTTCTTCCTAATTCCAACTACATGTGCGTAGTGCCAGATTGAAGTAAACCTAGTTACTCCATGTGTATTCATGTGTAATCATTTTCTGCATAAATGTGATTGCTTAATTCGGTTGCGTGATTATATGTTAAATTTCAATGTGTTTGTTATGTACATTGGCATGTATTGGGTGATCTTATTACTTTGTATGATTGTTTGCATGCATAGTAGGTTAGGATGCATTTGCAGTGTGTGTTATGTCTTTTGGTAAGGTGGAGTATAGATGCCTAGAGGTACATTAGTGGTTTGTACCGTGGGATGTGGAGTGTGACATTTGGATCACGATAGAGAGGTGATTAAATATTTAGAATCCTTTATTTGTGAAGAGACTCTGATCAGGTGGAGAGCACTTTTGTTAGGTGGAGACCCATTATCCACTTATGTTGGAGGAGTGATGTGGTGATAAAGGATTATCCCGAGAACTTAGGATCTATAGAGACTTACCAGTTATACATGTTTGTTTGAGTGATTAGTCTAGTGAGTATGGTGGACGATGAGGTGAGATATGTGTTCTCGAGGTATGAGCAACACGGAATGTGATAGGATAAGTGTGATGAGATCTTCATGAGGTCATTTATGCATTTGTTGCGTATGTGTTGGCATGTTGATTGACTTGGTGTTAATCTGTTGTTCTGTGTGAACAGTTTGAAAAGATTTATGTGTTATCATATATGATATCTCCATCGCATGTTAATTTGCTCTTGATTGATTGCTGTGATTACTTGTTTCTACTTGGGTGTTCTTGACCTTAGCCCTAGTGAGTACATGGAGTAGGTATGGTATGTGTTTTGGATGCAAAAAACACGAGGTAAGGTCTGTGATACCAATTTTATTGGTTACCTTGATTGTGCAAGTATAAACTGTGTGTTTTGATTACTTGCAGGTTTATTGGGAATCAAGGTGGAGATTTGTTGGGTTTTGATACCCAATAAATCCTGGGCTATGATATTAATCGATTTTTTAGTTGGATTATAGTTTATAGGCCTCGGTCGATGAGTGAAGTGAATTGTCGACGCCACAATCAAACCAATCGAATCATGTAACCCACTTGGACAATTTAAAGTAACCTAATTATATTAGTGCTGCTCATGGCCTAACCCGAACGACTTGGATGACTTTAGGATGTTAGCCCATTTACCCCTTTTGTATTGGACATATTATTTTGACCTAAAAGCCTAACATACACCTAACTTATTTAATTTGGTTGTCTACTTCCATTTACGTTTGTGAAAAGTGATTAAGCCATGAGAGAATATAAGTGGCGGCCGCCCCTTTTCTTGTAGAGAGAAAAAGGGTTCTTCCTTCTTTGCTTTGTGCTTTCGAGAGGTGCCCTTGTTGAGAGACCCGTGTGTTGCTTTCTCTACCTAGCCTTTGTGGCTATTTTTCTCCTTGGCTGTAACCTTTCCACCCCAAGTCCTTTGTGGGTTGAAATCATTAAGCAACCAGTTGTGTTTGGAAGGTGTTTGGTTTGCTGATTGATTGGTTGTTAGTGGTGTTCGATTGATTGGTAACTGAGCCCGGAAATACTTTGATTGGAACACAAATCTTCAACAGAGGTAAATGTAAATTTTGAAGTCACAAAGAGCGAAGTAAATGAATTAAGAAAAATATTATATTATATACAGGGAAAGTTACAACCTCATCTCTTCAAAACCATTCCAATTTAGACTTTAATACTCACTAAAATTTTGGTCAAACCAAAACATCAATGATGGAGTCCTCGTAGAAATTCAAGGATCGGGTGGCTCTTAGACATTGAATACGTGCACAATAGGAGCATATGGTAAATTTGAAGTAATACTATTAATTTGTGTTGATTTTAACTATTATTTATCTTTATACTTAGTTTCTCTCAAACTTTTATTCTTCATTATTAGTTTTTACCAATTTGGATGTCACAATGCCATGAGCACTTTATTTTTCTTTAAGCTTAAATCTTCAAACTTTCTTTTCTTTNTTAAGCTTAAATCTTCAAACTTTCTTTTCTTTATTTCAACTTTAATACATGAACTCACTCATTTGATGTCCATAGTTGTCATTGTCTGTTATCTTCACTATTCTTCTCGTATGTTTTTTTGTCTCCTACTCTTTCTGCTTAGTAGAGTTCACAACAAAACATGTGTTACAAAAACAAGCCAATACCAGAATTGATCTGATACCGCTTGTTAGGATTGATACCACTTATTGTGACATCAATCACTGGATTGAGATGTTGAAGTTATATGACAAATAATTATGAAGTATATGATCAAGAACAAAAGAATAAAAGAAGACAAGAATATGACAGAGGAATTAAGAGATTTTATTGCACCACAAGAATAATGGAGAAGAGAGAAAAATATTACAATGATTCTATAAATTAGTAATCA
>CAIGRS010232737.1:0-25506 GCA_903798395.1 Fraxinus floribunda | reverse complement strand
TTGGATCGTTGAACATAAAATTAATTACTATCTGATTATTTCATGACGTCATTTTATTAAAGCCTTGTTTGGTTTGGATTAAAATTCAATTAAAATTTCAAGTCAAAATTAACAATTAATTTTAATCACACATTTCTTCAAATTTAATTAAAATTTATTAAAAATCTGATTTTAAATTACACCAAACAGGGCCCACTTTTTGATCATTTTGAAATTTTATTAAAATTTACTAAAAAATCTGATTTTAAACTACACCAAACAGGGGCCCAATTTTTGATCATTTTGAATTCGGAAGATACTTTCATCCTTCTTTGGTTCTCATATGATATAATTGGTATGTCACCAAGATTCTGTCCGGAGTTTATTTTCAGTCAATTTTAATTATTTTTTAGATCGTTGGAAGATGAGGCAGCCGTATTTCTTTGACTTTCTATCTCTATGTTGGACATTCTTGATGGAAAGTAACGGTCAACAAATCAATTTTCTTGGATTATAAAAAATCTCCCAAGAGCCAAGTTCATTTTTTACTCATTGCTTTTAGGTATTTATAAATATCTTAGTGTTGAAAATCTTAAGTCAAACTACTTTTTATTCAAATATTTCCTACTCACATATACCTCCCACTTCTCCACCATTCATTTATCACTATTAGTAGACACCTGCTTTTACTAGGCTTCGGCACATACGAAGGACAAATGGCTTGCATACAAATCCCATTCATCATATATGCTTTAGATTTTTTTAGCAACAATATTTAATTAATAATAAAAGAGAAATAACAAACAAAAGAGAGAGAAGTAGTCCAAGACCTCCCGAAAGAAAATTCAAGTACATACTCTTAACTAAAAATTCAATAAATATTCCAATGATGTAATTGAAATCAATTAAATGTAGACACAATAAACAACAAATGGCTTTAAAGCCCCAAAAGTAGATTGAACTTATTACTAATGCCATCTAAAATCTACTTCTAGTTATCGTTGGGTGTTTGTACATTTTTCTGGTAATGAGTTCGAAGTCATCATCATTTTCGATTTGGAGAGTGTTAGGGTCCACTGCAAAATCTTCTCCCAAGGAGCGACATCGAGAATTGTAGCAAAGGATACATATTAGTTCTTGGTCCTCGGGAAATTTATTTTCAAATCCAAGGAAATTGACCTCTTCTTCAAAGGAGGAACTACCCAGATTTTCTTCTACATAGTATCTGGCAAATCCATCAAAGCCACCCATAAAGGAAATATCTTGCTTAACAATGTTCCTTTCTTTGTCATTATAGAGTTTCAAATTTTCTATGAATGGGGAGGAATGAGCTTAGACACTCAAGCTCGTATGAGTCCACATAAGGTGAGGTCAACACATTAAGAGTAGGTCGGGGCATAACAAAGGAGGTGGCGAGTTCTTGAGTTATAAAATTTTGTGAAAGAACAACTAGCACATAATACTCTTCATTATGATCATCCTCTCTCTCCTCAGAAATGCAATGCAAGAGGGTGACAGAAGAATTAACTACTAAAGTGCTTTACATTTGGACGACCCCCTTAATCTTCTATCACCTGTATCTCATCCATCAAGAGACAATTGCTCATAAACTAAATCCAAGAGGAGTTGGATCATTTACCGACGTTTTCCCCATTCTTTTTGCCATCCCATCAGATGAGTCTGAAGATCCAGGGGGCTGCTGCATGAATTTCTTGAGGTACTGACTTCTTACCACTGCTTAAAGTATGTTCCTGAATGATGTCTTAATGACATCAAGACGAGGTTTGAGTCATTCTTCAAGTGCAGTAAACCTCAATAACCCAAACAAGAACCAAGAGTTTTGGTATTAGAATTGGATGCTCTATCCAACTAAAATAACCCTACAATTATATCTTGCATTATGCAATAAATTGCAGTGGGAACTAAGCTGAATCGAGAAATAACCAAACTTGTGTCCATTCAGCATCCAGTATCAACACATTCACAAAAACTTGTGCAATATTAATGATAAAAAAATATATTTCCTGTTCAAAAGCAATCCCAGAAATGGTAATCCATTTATTTACATTAACAAATTAGTAGTTAAAAACTCTGAAACAGAGCAAACATAGAATGCAGAAATTCCCAAACAGTTTATTCTGCTCTGCTAGCAGCAAGTTTCTTCTTCTTCTTCATCCTGCTGAGCCTATCACACGTGAATGCCTTCTCCAGCTGCCCCACCCGGTGCGTTAATTCACTCAGCATTGAGGTTTGCATCTCGTTCCTCTCAAACAACTGCGTCATCAACCTCATCATTTTCTTATTGTCCTCCATCATACGCTCCAACACCTCGCAATTTCTCTTATTGTCATCCCTTGTTACAATCCTTGATCCAACCTTTTCTTTCCCTGGGCATTCCACCTCTACCCAATCATCATTCTTCTCAATCAAACTCTCTTCAACCGAACCATTTCTAAATTCTGCAGAGAGCTCCAATTTTTCTGAATCTTCAAATTTAACTGAATTATTTTCCACTAAATCCATCATTCCATCTGGGCTATTGTCTTCCTCAGAGTTCATAATTTCTAGGGTTACAGGCTCCTTGAACGCTTCATCCTCGTCAGTATTCTCACCACTGCTTACCAAATTAGCCGAAGTAATAGCATCAATCCTTTCCTGCAAAGCTATAGCCCTTCGAATCACAGCCTTCCTGCAATCCCTAACCCCCGAATCAACACCAGGAATCGAATCCAACTTAAGAAGCAGAGCCATCAAACCCTCATTCATCCTCATCCTCTCCCTTGCATCCTTTCTGATCAACTCCACAACTTCACTCTTCAATAACATTCCCTCAATTTCATCCACTTGGATTTTGATAGCTTTAATCCTCTTGACGCTCTTCCTCACCAAAAATCCCCTGAATTTCTTCTGAATCTTCAAAGCAGACCAGGTTTTGGATTCCGATCCAACGGATTGGACCGGAATCTGAGCAACTTGGCGTCGAATCTTTTGGTCAGATGGTAATTTAGACTGGAAGCGGCGGCTTATGAAAAAGGGGCTATCCATTGAGGATACAATTTCCAATATTTTTCCGATTTCTGTTCAATTTGAAGTGATTATGGAAAAAGGAGGGAGGGAGAAAGATTTGAAAATTCTGGAAGTTTTAGGGATTTAAAGGTTGTGGAAAATCCTGAAGGCTTCCATGAATTGAAAACGTAGAATTTGAGATTTGTAGAATTGAATTGCAATTCAACGCATATAATAATATAATTTTACCGCCTTCATAATCGAGTAAAAAATGCTACAGCACACTAACTAGTCTACTGCTGTTAGTGTTACACAAGGATATGAAGATGAGAATGAACTTCTGAAGAGACCGGATATATCCATTGTGCTTAGTTAGGTCGAAAAAGAAAGGATAAACTAAAATTCTATAATTAATTGCATTTTTATCTAACTTATATATCTACATTAGCGTGTTCAGTAGAGACTAAAATTAAATTAAAATTGAAAAATTAACCGTTATTGTTGACTTTTATTAGACGAAGGAGACCAATAACGACTATATTTTCAATTTTAATTGAATTTTAAGCCATACAGAACACTATTATTGGTGAAAATAATTTCCTGAACGTTAGCTCTTATTTGTTCAGATTTTCCATCATGTCATTTCATTCGTTCGAGATAAATTATTTTACATTTTGAAATCTCCACATAAGCAAATTTTACAAACTGTGTTTTTGCAATTGTCATTTTCGTAAGAAATACAAGACGTACACACACATACATACAATGCGTTACAGCTTTGATTACACAATATTCATTCTGCTTGGAATCTGGATGCCTGCTTTCTTCAGAAGATGAGTGGAAGCACGCTTAGCCATTGATATAACATCTTCCTGTCAACAGTAGTTCATCCCTAAGATTGGTGATTTGAAGTGATGATCCAAAGCAAGTGTTAAACCATACAACATACCTCATCCACATTCAAGATTCGCTTGTCTCTCATAATCCAACGACCATTGCACATAACCGATGTTATATTTTCAGTTCGCATGGAATAAACGAGGCTAGAAATGCTGCAAATTGTTATTTTGTCACAAACATTTCGATAATAAAGAGATCAAAGTGGATTTCACATTAAACCACAAGCATCAACACCCAGAAGAACCATAAAATATGCACAATTCCAAAGACAACTGGAAGTAACGAGTTATTAAATCAAGCGAGAACAGGTCCGTCCTGATCGAACCTTACAACATCAAAAACTAAAAGCACGGTGATGTATATATATATATGGGTAACTTGAAATAAGCGTCACTGTTACAGTGAATAAGAGAAGCTATACAAAAACATTTGTACTCCAACAGTCAGTATGTATGTACCCATGGGCGGTACCAGGATGAATAGTACGAGAAAATCGTTGGCATGACACCATGAACAGTGAACTTATGTCTTAGAAGAACGAAAAGAGGGAATGTATTTGGGCTGGGTTATTTGTCAGAAGGAATTGAGATTGATTTGGGCTGGGCTGGGCTGGGCTGGGCAGGGAAGGGAAGGCAGGGGGTGAGACTCATTGAGATCTGGGTTTTTCATTTCTGAGCCAAAAAAGTTCTTTATCCTCATCTTTTGTGGGGCTGGAACCGACCCTTTATGGCTGTACGTACTCAACAAGCCAATGTTATCAATATAAAAGCAGTATCCGATATTCTTGAATTACAAGACATGGGGTGTCCATTTTATCTCAAATAATCCCTATATTATGTCATCCTATTGGATTTTGGGTATAAACACTTTCAGAATTGCCTGCCCAACCAGTACAGTCCCAACCAAATACATTAAAGTCAAAGAAAACCAAATGGTTGCAATGTAAGTGTCAATCAGAGTCCTTTTTTCAACAATATATAATCACATGCTATCTGAAATTCGTCACCTTATTCTGGGGACTTGGATACAATGTAATAGACCATGTAACTGCGGTATTTGAATTTCAGAGCATGTCTATAGAGTGATGAAGGGAGAAATTTTATTTTTTTCTAACAGGTAGAACTAAATTAATTAACAGTGTAAACAACAATCTGATTTTGGAAGCGTTTGATAATGCCTTTTCAAAAGTGGAATCATACCAGTCATGAACAGGCATCATTGACCAGGAGGATGGATTGACTACGATAATATCAGCCTGCAGATATACAGACGAATACACTAGAACATTAAAATAAATTAAGAGCTACACAGATGAGGATACACTGTGAACATGCAAACATTGTCAGAAAAAGACTAATACCAAAATGTGTCAATCAAGGTATAGCCAAATGTCGACCAGTTGGGTGGAGAATTTTATAAAAGTAGGTCTACCTTGCCACATTCAAGAATGAGTACCACCTAAAGCACGGAAAATATCTATTTGACTAGATAACAGATTAGGAAAAAAGGACTCACCTTTTTTCCAACCTCAAGTGACCCTATTTCTTTATCCCAGAGTATAGATTTTGCACCATTTATAGTCGCCATTTTAAGAATAGTTTCAGCTCGAAGAGCAGTAGGATCTGTGGTTCCTTTGGTGAAAACTTCTCGCACTTTGTTGATAAGAGAAGCAAGGTACATTTCATCCACTGCAAAGAAGTACATAAGATACTCAGTTATGGATAAAAACAGTGATAGGGCCGGGGAAAAATGGTAATTGTTTATTTATTTTATGTAGCTTTCGGTGAAATATTGATAGGGCAAAACAAAAACAGTGATAGGGCCGGGGAATAATGGTAATTGTTTATTTAGTTTTATGTTCTACGTGGGAGCTATGACATGACCCAGGTTAGGAAGTAGGAACTAATCAAAATTATTATCCATTGCCTACGCAGGTAACTAAATTCCTGGAGAAGTCATCAACAATAATTACTTTACAAGATGAGGACAGTTCTTGAAAAATTCAGAATATTATATTAGTATATAAAAGGAGTAGTTCGCCAGACATTGCACCTATAAACTGATAGATGGAACTTGCAAATTGTCAATATTTCTTGTTCAGTGGTTCAAGTCATAGGTGCATAGTTGCCAACTTTCTGAAATGTCCCCCAAGTCCAAGCTAATACAATGCTAAAGTTACTAGAAGGAAGAAAATTGTTAAAAGAAGCAGATGCATGATTCAGCGGATGGACATAGGGCACAAGAGGGTTAAGGGAGCTGAGTACCAATGCTCATCCTATTATTCGACGGTGCACCATCCGTTCCCAAGGAGACACAGACACCAGCATCAAGCATTTTTCTAACTGGTGAAAATCCGAACATTTGCATTGCAGCAGCAGGACAATGAGATACCTTAACCCCAGCTTTTGCTAGTAAACTGACCTGAAAATGGCTATGTAAATAGAATTAATATCACTAATACAAAATGGTGCATATCACTGCTGGTTGAAGACGAAGCCTACTGGCAGAACTTAAAAGAGTAACAATTATCTAACCAAACATTCTTCCCTTGGATATATTTAGGGTCCACTTGGCACTGTTGTGCGTAGAGCATTAGCAGAAGAGCTTTTATTTATAAGCTGTTAACTGATTGGTTGTGGATCCAAAAGTGCTATGAAATTGACTATTTGGTAGCAACTATAAAAGTGCTTTTGTATAAACATTATATTTATTTTACTAAACCGTAATTAATTACTATATATATCATAATTTTCTCTTTCATAAATTAATATTTATTTCATATCCGAACTGAACCGAACCCGGTTCCAAAATTATATGTGGACCCGATGATTCCATTTATTAAATACGAACCGGACCATGTCCCGCCCTAATTTTGACACACACCACGATGGAAAGGAAAATTCAAAAGAAACAGAGGAATAAGAGAATAATTTTTTCTTGTACCACTTGACAATGACTCAATACAGATGGGTAAATAAATAAGACTGGCCAGGTTTGGCAGAGGAGAAACAATGCACTTACAGTCATTAGAGGGCTGTAAAAATTACAGCCCTCTCTAATTAGTGTGGGGTCAAAAATTACAGCCCTCTAATGACTGTACAATCAGTTTTTTTGTTGGCAGAGTGCACATGAAAATGGCCAAAAAGAATACCTCCTCATCATTGACCCAGACGGTATGAGCTGCCAGCAAATTGTTCTGTAGTAGCTTGACTTTCTCCAGATACTTGACAGTCCCTTGAACTCCTCGTCTCTCCATCACATGTTGGTTCTCGTAAGGTATTTCTGCAACATGCTAGATGCCAAAACATTTATTAAACATGGACGATTAACTCTAATCAAATGTCAAGTGCAAAGCATAAAAATGGAGCAAGTTATTATAATTTACACCCAATATCAATGATTCAATAACATAGAAAATCTGAAACCAACTTACCAGACACATATATAACACAGGCTTGATACAAGAAAAAGAATATGATCTGCATGCGAATTAAAAAAAAGCCCTTCTCTAACAACTCAAGTTTTCCTATGAATGATATATGAGTTATTAATTTCAATTTCGCTGATAATTTGGAATATTTCAACGACAAGCATAAAAAATTCAGCATTGGTTTGAGTTCATATATGTTGCTAAAGTAGGACCAAAAAACCATATCTAACATAGACGAGTAGCCAAAAGTTTAGGGCTTTATACAATTTTTTAACCTCTTCAATATATTTTCGACATTTTTATGTGGAAGAAATATGAGAAACATAAAGCACAGTATCTGTAAGAAAAGCATCATACCTTTTCAATTTTCTGAAACGCAAATAAATAAATACTTTAATACATATATAACATAGTTGTACAATTAAAAATAACTAGCATCCAACACTATCACATGGCTTAGTGTTCGTGCCATTATTCAACCTTGGTCAGAAAACTCAATTTGAGAGATGAGGAATTCTATACCAACTTCGTTGGAGTTTAAAGTTTGCCGTAAAGATGCACAAATATGAAGACACACACACATAGACACACTAACATAAATACCTACATCTTACCATATGGATTCCGGTTTCGAGTTCTTCTGCAGCATCTCTTGTTCCATTAAGTAGATCATCAGTTGAATTCATAATTTGCCTTATTCCAAACCATACTCTGATCCTTCCGTCAGCAGTGTTATGGTGCTTCTTGTACAGATCCTTCTGGGACTGTCCTTGAGAGAAGAACCAAGTAAATGTGCTGTGCTTAAAACAAAATAAAGTAGGTACTCAAAAATGTTGGACAGACGGTTTAGCTCGTCTTTTTCATGATCCATTTGTTTGACTGAAACTGAGGAAGAAATGGATAAAAATTCACAATTACTAAGATTTAAAGAAAGAAGCATTTAATATTTTTCAGTTCATAGATCTTATAAGCTGATGTGTTGGAATAAATTAGAGATTAATTGATGAACTGTGGTCATCTACGAAAATTTATTTTGAACTTCAATACAATGAGTTTAAAAGGCACCTAAATTGAGATTCTTACATGTCAAAACCCCACTCTCCCCTCCCCCATCCCTTAGAAAAAAATGAAAAAAAGAAAGAAACAAAAGAAAAGTTTAATTCCATAGAATATTGTGAATTCAAGTATGTCGTATGTAATTCGTGAAACCAGTGAAGATGAACATTGGGACTCGCCTTAGCATTCGCTACACATGAAAAGTGTAAAGCTGTAAACATAAATCCAATCATCTCAATCACAAGGAAATGCATATCCAATTGAAACACCCATTTGTATCTATGCTTTTTCACTAACCTCAGATGCGTAACATATAAGGTACAAATACAATTATTCATCAATTATGTCACACCAAATATGTAGCATAATAAACTTTATACTGTTCAACTTGAAGCAAGTCCAAAGAGCGTTGCACAAAGCCCACAAAGAAAGAAAATCCAACATTGCTTCAAAATTGCAGAAAACATGCATTGTCATCTTTTTGATACTGCAGCACAAATGAATAGTACACTCAACCTGAATACACTCCTCTGAAGTCCGGTTGGTCCATGATCCAGGCAGTCCTTCACCAGCATCCATTATTGATTCCACCAAACATGCGCGCAACCCCAGCAACTGGACTGCCCTTGCCATTCCGGTCACGTGCTGCCCCCCAGCTTCCGCAAAGCAAGTAACCTATTGCATTAATACGCATTATAATTTCATCACTTAACAAATGAACACTAACAAATCCATCCTGCCAGAGCACGACACAACTACTGAAGCTTAAGATACTAAAAATCACTTACACCGGAGTGAATTAGTTCAATTCCACAGAGTAAAGTTGAAATATAAGAGTCCTCCTCAGTCATGTTAGATTCATAGGGCCATATACGATTGTGTAGCCAAGTCATCAAGTCAACATCATCAGCTATCCCTCTAGCCAGCTGCTGTGACGAGTGAACATGTGCGTTTATGAAACCTGTTCAGATAGTAACACAAATCAAATCAAGCACTATTAGAGCATGTTTGGTGCACCATGTTAGACTGGATCATCTCAGGTGTTTGGTGCAAATAACACTGGGATTAAAATAATTGAGAGATAAGATCCTCTTTTAGTCAACCCTATTAAAATAATAGGCCGGAATGTTAACTCATAAAGCCATGAACAATAGGGGAAAAGTTAATTAAATTAAGTTATAAGTAAATAAATTAAACAATAACTTTTTTGAACAAGTCTTTTAAAAAAGAACTTTGTTTATTAACTAAAATTAAAAATAAGTTCCTCATATAGATAGTAAGTAACATTTCTATTACTTTTTTAATTCCTATGTTTGTGTCAAAATAAGTAATTTACTTATTTTTAACTTTGATTAAAAAAAAATTTTACTTTAATATTAACTCTTTTTTCATGAAAAGAAAATTTTACCTATTTACCAAGAACTAAGTTACCTTTTAGCATCAAATTACTAACTTATCTTTAACACTAACTAATAAAAAATTTACTCATTTACTTATAATTAAGCCATTGTTTGAAACCCATTTTGTGTAGAATAGAAATTTTGAAATAGTGATTGATGTGAGAATGTTTGGTGGAAAAGTGATGAAAAGTTTTTGATTTGTGTAATATTATTTTATTTGGAGAATGTGTGGTTGAAATGAAGAATGAAAATGAGAATGAGAAATTAATTGGTGTCAAACGGGAGCTAAATTTATGTATTTCAATTAAACTGGCTTTTTTCCTGCTATTCATCGCATAGTTAATCCATAATTCGGTCTAAATCCATCTCAAAGCATCTCATTGAAACGGTTGAATAACTATTGTTCGCACCAAACACCGGGTATGATTAAATCAATCCTATCCGATCTAATACAGGTACAACACACTAAACATGTAGTTAATGCTTTATTTATCCCTATACGCTAAAATTTACGGATTGCAACATGTATAAATGCAAGAGGAGTACCTGGGAGGATGAAATGTCCTTGAAAATCGATGAGTTGAGGGGAAAAAGAAGAGAACCGTGAGATGATATCGTTGGACTGGCCGATGGCTTTGATGGTGTCGTCTTCAATAACAATTGCGCCACTTTGGAACACGCGATTCTGGGTATCCATGGTAACGATCAGAGCATTGTGGAGTATAAGTATAGAGTTGTTTTTGTTGTTTCCCGATTCCATTTTCAACGCCGTATCGTTCGTCAGTAAATTATTCTTCTTTTCAGGGTTGGGTTTCCATCGGAAACTAGAAACTGTAAAGCAATTATTTGTGCCTGTTGGTTGAAGCTATACAGTGTGTACTGTGTACTTCACTCATTTTAACTTAAATTTTTATCAATTTTAAAATATTAACCTTTCCGCGTCCATTATTCCTCGTTAAATTATTATTATTTTTTCTCTTCTTATCAACTACACATTTTTTAATAAAATAATATTACAAGTAAACAAAAAAATTTCCTTCTTTTTTAAGTACACATCTTCAATAAAATATTATTCTTCTCATTATAATTTGGATTAATGTGCCCATCGAAACATTAATTTCACTTTTTATTTAGCATATCATTTAGCGCCACATGCAAGGACGGATGTACCCCCCTCCCTCCCTCCCTCAACTGAATTTTTTTTTAGTTAGAAAAAAAAATCGTCGGTCTGGATCCATCCCTGACCATATGGACTGGAGTTGCAACCCCTACATAACATTGTTCATTTTAAAATTTATTATGAATATTTATGTCATCCTTTTTGATATGATCACATAGAGCCTGTTTGGTACGGTTTAAAATCCAATTAAAATTAAAAATATGGCCGTTATTGGATCTCACCCGTCTAATAAAAGTCAACAATAACTGCTATATTTTTAATTTTAATTTGATTCTAATCTCTATCAAACAATCTCATAGACTTTTTACAAACTGGATTATTTCAGAATTGTCTGGCCAACCAGCATAGTCCCAGCCGAACCCCAATCAATCCATTAAAGTCAAAGATAACGAAACAGCTGTAAATGTAAGTGTCAATCAGAGTCCTTTTCTCAGCAAGTTATAATCACATGCTATCTGAAATTGGTCACTTATTCTGGGGACTCGGATACTATGTAATAGACCATGTAAATGCAGTATTTGAATTTCAGAACAGCGAGGGGTTATTTTTTGTAACAGGTAAAACTAACATTTAAAAGTGTAAACAACAATCTGATTTGGAGGCATTTGATAATGCCTTTTCAAAAGTGGAATCATACCCGTCATGAACTGGCGTCATCGACCAGGAGGATGGATTCACCATAATAATATAAGCCTGCAGAGATACAGACGAAAACACTAGAACAATCACAAATAAATTAAGAGTTGCACAGATGATGATACACGGTGGACATGGAAACAGTGTCAGAAAGAGATGTATACCAAAATAACAATCAAGCTATAATCAAATGTTGATCAGTTGGGTAGTGAATTTTTATAACTGTACCTTGCCACATTCAAGAATGAGGAACACCTAAAGCAAAGAAAATATCTATTTGACTAGATAACAGATTGACAAAATCCAGTCACAAAACTTACCTTTTTTTCCAACCTCAAGTGACCCTATATCTTTGTCCCAGAGTACAGATTTTGCACCATTTATAGTCGCCATTTTAAGTATAGTTTCAGCACGAAGAGCAGTAGGATCTGTGGTTCCTTTGGTGAAAACTTCTTGCCCTTTGTTGATAAGAGAAGCAAGGTACATTTCATCCACTGCAAAGAAGTACATAAAATACTCGGTTGTCGACGAACTATGGGTAATATGACATGACCGAGGTTAGGAACTAAATCAAAATTATCCATTGCATATGGCAGGTAATTAAAATTCCTGAAGAATTCATCAGAAATAATTACTTTTCAAGATGTGGACAGCTCTTGAATAATTCAGAATACTATGTTAGTTTATAAAAAGGTTAGTTTGTCAGAAAATACACCTATAAGCTGATTTATGGAACTTGCAAATTGTCAATATTCTTGTGCAGTGGTTCAAGTCTTAGTACATAGTTGCTAATTTTCTGAAATGTCCTCCAAGTCCAAACTGATACAATGCCTAAGTTACTTGAAGGAAGAAATAATTTTATTAAAAGAAGAAGATACTCGATTCAGCAGATGGATAGAAATAAGGGCACAAGAGGGTTGGGGAATCCGAGTACCAATGCTCATCCTATTATTCGACGGTGCACCATCCGTTCCCAAGGAGACACAGACACCAGCATCAAGCATTTGTCTAACCGGTGCAAATCCGAGCATATGCATTGCAGCAGCAGGACAATGAGATACTTTAACCCCAGATTTTGCAACTGACCTGAAAATGGCTATATAATTAAAATTAATATCATTAATACAATAGAGTGCATATCACTGATGGTTGAAGAAGAAGCCTACTGGCAGAACTTAACAGAGTAATGGTTATCTAACCAAACGTTCTTCCCTTGGAAATATTTAGGGTCCATTTGGCACAGCTCTCGTGAGTAATATTTATTTCATATCCTATAAAATTAAAATTAATATTTTACATTAAATTAATTTATAATAACACAATTATTTTAGTATGTCGCATATTACTTAAATTTACTAATTTAAATCATACATATTATGTTTAATTTTTATTATTATCATTCAACAAACCAACATGTATTTGTCACTTTATATATGGAGAAGTTAGAAAGTTTATGTATATATTAATGTGTAATTTGTTAATTTTAAAGTTTCATTGAATGTAAATTACAGTTTTGTGTAAAAACTCAATTAGAGGTTTTTTAAGAAAAGCTGAAAGGAAAATGAAGAACGAAACAATGAGAATTGGACTTTTTTTTTTATTGAAATTTGTATTCAACTCAATTAATTCGTTTGTACATTTGATTCTTATTTACAGACATGAGTCTACCAGCTACAACTTTAACTAACTAGCTTAAATGCTAACTGTTAACTAATTCTTTCAACTACTTATTCCAGCTCATCATTTCTAACCAATTTCAACCACCAGCAACTTTTCAGCTCCAGCTATTTGTTTTGCTTCAGCTGATTGTCGAGCTATAATATCCCCCTTCAAGATGGACTTATGTAAATCCATGATTCCCATCTTGTTAAGTAAGAAATGAAATCGATATGCTCCTAAAGCTTTAGTAAGAATATGTGCCAGTTGATGTTTGGAAGAAACATAAACCGTTTTAATCAAACCTTTCTGCAATTTCTCCCTTACGATATGGTAATCTATGTCTATATGTTTCGTCCTCTCATGAAAAACTAGATTGTAAGCTATGTGCAAGGCTGTTTTATCGTCATAATACATCAATGCCGGCTTTAAATGATCTACCCCAAGATCCTTAAGTATTCCTAACAGCCAAATCACTTCACAGCAGGTTGTGGCCATTGCTCTGTATTCAGCTTCAGCTGATGATTTTGATACAGTTGTTTGCTTATTAGATTTCCACGAAATCAAAGCATTACCAAGAAAAACACAGTACCCTGTCATAGACCTCCTACTATCTATGCATCCTCCCCAGTCTGCATCACAAAAGGACTTCAGTTGTAGATTAGATGCTGATGATTTTGATACAGTTGTTTGCTTCTTAGATTTCGACGAAATGAAAGCATCACCAAGAAAAACATAGTACTATGTTACAAACCTCCTACTTTTTATGAATCCTCCCCAGTCTGCATCACAAAAGGTCTTCAGTTGTAGATCAGATGTGCTGGACATAAAAATTCCTTGTGCTGGTGCATTTTTAACATATCTTAGAACTCTGTTTACTGCATCCAAGTGAGGTTGTCTTGGTGATTGCATAAATTGGCTGAGTGTCTGAACAACAAAGGTTAAATCAGGTCTCGTGATAGTTAGATATATCAGCCTACCAATCAACCCTTATACTCTGTAGGATTGGTTAATAGTTGCCCCTCTTCACGAGTTAGTTTCATGTTTTGTTCCATAGGAAAACTGGAAGGACGAGCTCTAGTTAGACCCGAATCTTGTAGTACATCAAGTGCATATTTATGCTGTAAAATAGAAAATCCAGCATAAGATTGAGCAATTTCCAATCCTAGAAAATACCTGATACTACCAAGATCTTTAATTTTAAAAGTGGAATTTAAATGAACCTTGAGAACATCAATGCAAGCCATATCAGAACTTGCAACAATTATGTCATCGACATAAACTAGCAACATCATGAATGTAGTAGAATTTTGAAATATGAATAAAGTATGATCATGTTGAGATTGATTAAAACCATATTGCAGAAGAAATTGGGTAAATTTGATATTCCAATGTCGAGATGCTTATCTTAAGCCATAAAGCGACTTCTTAAGTTTACAAACTGAATTTGGAGAAGATGAAGAGTAGCCAGGTGGTAGAGTCATGAAGACCTCCTCATCCAATTCACCTATTAAAAAAACATTATCAATATCAAGTTGATGCACATGCCAATTTCGAGCTGCAGAATTGGTTAGCAATGTTCTCACAGTTACTAGCTTGGCTACTGGTGAGAAAGTGTGAGAAATCTAATCCTTCGATTTGAGTGTAGCCTTTAGCTACGAGTCGAGCCTTATAACATTCTATTATACCATCAGATCTGAATTTGACCTTATACACTCATCGGCAACCAGTAGATTTTTTGCTAGGATGTAAGGTAGTTAATTCCCAAGTTTGATTTGCTTCAAGACCATCAATCTCAGCTTGCATAGCCTTCCTCCAATGCTCACAGCTTGATAGTAATGTGAGGGCTCAAATGTTGTAGAAACTGAGAGACGAAAGCTTGTAAAAGAAGGTGATAACTTGTCATACTGTAAAGTTACACTTTCTACTATTTTTTTGGATCAAACTTGGTGTACGTTAAAAATGTACACCAAATCTGACAGCCCCCTTACAATAAAGGGGGCTAGCTTCTTTTTTTTTGGAAGCGCCCTCCCCCCTATTGTGAGGGGGATGTACACCACAACCATCAAAACCCTATTTTTTCCCCCTATACTATTTTGGTTTTGTATTAAATACAAATGGTCCAACTTATAAATTGAAGCTGCCATAAAAAAAAAAAGGTCTGCTTTTACTTCTAGCAGTCGTAAAAGAAAAAAAATATGACCTGCTTGAAGGAAATCAACACATGGGAAAGTAGATTGAACTTCACAAACTTTATCCTGTAACATCACCCTCAACTACCTGGGAAACGATGCTTTATTACAGGAAATCTACCAAGATGACTTCTTTGGAATTTTGACACACACCTCGACGGAAAGGAAAATTCAAAAGAAACATAGAGGAATAGATAGGATATTTTTTTCTTGTACCACTTGTTGACAATGACTCGATAAAGATGGGTAAACAATACATCCTCTTCATTGACCCAAACGGTATGAGCTGCCAGCAAATTGCTCTGTAGTAGCTTTACTTTCTCGAGATATGCAACAGTCCCACGAACTCCTCATCTCTCCATCACATGTTGGTTCTCATATGGTATTTCTGCAACGTGCTAGGTGATAAAACGTGTATTAAACAAGGATGTGTAACTTTAATCAAATGTCAAGTGCATAGCAAAAAAATGGTGCAAGTTATTATAACTTACACCCACTATCAATGAATCAATAACATAGAGATCTGAAACTAACTTACCAGACACATTTATAAGAATTCCACAGGCTTGATCCAAGAAAAAGAATATGATATGCATGTGAATTTAGAAAAAAAAAGCTTCTAGTAACTCAAGTTTTCAGACGAATGATATAAGCACTATTAATTTCAATTTCACAGATAATTTGGAATCTTCCAACCGCTCGCCTAAAGAATTTAGCATCGGTTTGAGTTCATATACGCTGCTAAAGTAGGACCCTAAAACCATATCTAAATATAAACACCATACCAAAAAATTTCTGCCAACCATTAGGGATTCATATAATATTTTTATCCTCTTCATAGCAATTTCGACGTCTTTACCTGGAAGAAATATGAGAAGCATAAAGTGCAATTTGCCGTATCAGTAGGAAAAGCATCATACCTTTTCCATTTTTTGTAATGCAAGTACACACACACACATATCCAACAAATACATATACAATTAAAAGTGCTCTTGAACCTTTGTCAGAAAACTCTACTTGAGAGTTGAGGAATTCTATACCTAAAATTTCGTTGGAGTTTAAAGTTTGCCTTAAAGATGCATGAATATGAAGACAGACAGATAGATAGACACACACACACACACACACACACACTTAACTAACTAACTATCATATATACATGTAGATCTTACCATATGGATTCCAGTTTCGAGTTCTTCTGCAGCATCTCTAGTTCCTTTAAGTAGATAATCAGTTGAATTCATAATTTGCCTTATTCCAAACCATACTCTGATCCGTCCATCAGCAGTATTATGGTGCTTCTTGTACAGTTCCTTCTGGGACTGTCCTTAAGAGAAGAAGCAAGTAAATGTGATGTGCCTAAAACAAAATAAAGTAGGTACTCAAACATATTAGACAGACACGTGACGTTTAACTCGTCTTTTCACGATCCATTTGTTTGACTGAAACTGAGGAAGAAATGGATAAAAAATAAAAATTAATCAGAAATAAAGATACAAGCAATTAATTTTTTCGGTTCATAGATTCAATATAATGAGTTTAAAAGCACCTAAATTGCAATTCCTACGTATCAAAATCTCACTCTCCCCTCCCCATCCCTGGGAAAAAAAAGTTAAATTCCAGAGGATCTTGTGAATTTGGTATGACGTATGTAATTCGTGTTACCAGTGAAGATGAAAATAGGAACTCGCCTTAGCATTCATCTTCACATGAAAAGTGTAAAGCTGTAAACATAAATCCAATAATCTCAATCACTAGAAAATTCATATCCAACTGAAACATCCATTTGTATCTGCGCTCTTTTGCTAACCTCAGATGTGTAACATATTAGGTAAAATACAATTATTCATAAATTATGTCACACCATATCTGAGGCAAAATAAACTTATACTGTTCACTTGAAGCAAGTCCAAAAAGTGTTGCACAAAGTCCACAAAGAAAGAAAATCTAAAATTGTTTCAAAATTGCACAACACATGCATTGAATTTTTCTGATACTTAATGCAGCACGAATGATTATTACACTCAACCTGAATACACTCCTCCGAAGTCCTCTTGGTCCATGATCCAGGCAGTCGTTCACTGGCATCCATTATTGATTCAACCAAACATGCGCGCAAGCCCAGCAACTGGACTGCCCTTGCCATTCCAGTCACATGCTGCCCCCCCAGCTTCCGCAAAGCAAGTAACCTATTGCATTAATACGCATTATAATTTCATCACTTAACAAACGAACACTAACAAATCCATCCTGCCAGAGCATGGTATAACTAATGAAGCAGAAGGTACTAAAAAGAACTTACACCGGAGTGTATTAATTCAATTCCACATAGTAAAGTCGAAATATAAGAGTCCTCCTCAGTCATGTTAGATTCATACGGCCATATGCGATGGTGTAGCCAAGTATGCAAGTCAACGTCATCGGCTATCCCTCTAGCCAGCTGCTGTGACGAGTGAACATGCGTGTTTATGAAACTTGTTAAGATAGTAACAGAAATCAAATCAAGCACTGATAGAGCATGTTTGGTGTTACGTATTAGACTGGATCAACTTCGCTGTTTTCTGCAAATAACACCAGGATTAAATTAATCGAGTGAGTCAACCCAATTAAAATAAAAGGCTGGATTATTAACTCATAATGCCATGAATACTAGGGAAAATTTGGTAGAATTAAACATGCTGTTAAAGCTTCATTTATCCATGTATACTAAAATTTACAACTTGCATCATGTATAAATATTGCAACAGTACCTGGGAGGAGGAAATGTCCTTGAAAATCGATAAGTTGAGGGGAAAAAGAAGAGAACTGCGAGACGATATCGGTGGACTGGCCGATGGCTTTGATTGTATTGCCTTCAATAACAATTGCGCCACTTTGAAACACGCGGTTCTGGCAACTTCTGGGGATCCATGGTAACGATCAGATCATTGTGGAGTATAAGTAGAGAGCTGTTTCTGGTGTTTCCACATGCCATTTTCAACGCCGTGTCGTTCGTTGGTAATTATATTCCTCTTTTCAAAGGTTGGGGTTCCATCGGAAACTTGAAACTGCAAACCATTTATACTATTATATTATACACTCAGTCTAAGTTGCATGTACCCCAATTGTTGACTACTGTTGTAGTGTTGTATTTTGCCTCCACTCTTCTATTGAGTGCAGTAACGGCAGAAAACAGATTCCATGCTAAGTTGACAAAATATACAGTAATGCTAT
Organism: Fraxinus floribunda; assembly: GCA_903798395.1. Lineage (NCBI taxonomy): Eukaryota > Viridiplantae > Streptophyta > Magnoliopsida > Lamiales > Oleaceae > Fraxinus > Fraxinus floribunda. The sequence continues at coordinate 6,858 of CAIGRS010232737.1, read as the reverse complement.
TACGTCAATTCATTATTTTTCCATTTTTCTTTCTCTCTCCTCCTTCTCTCTATCATTAGAATTGAACTCTCCAATTTCATTATTTCATATAAAATGTCATATCATCGATATTTTATCACCATCATCATAAATAGCATTATTCAAAATATATGGGAGAGGGTGGACCCACGGTTAATAGAGGTGATAAAGAAAAAATTATTGGCTTCGGTGGACATGGAATACAATATCCCAAACCCAAACAATTATGCTATCGTATAGAAAGGATGGTCCAGAATGAGTGTCAGAAGATGATTTGGAGGAAAATGATTGGACAAAAAAGTTGATTATATTTTAAATTATCCAATAATAAAGTGTCATGTGATATTGTGTAAATCTTGATATACATGTAGCGAGATCATATCTCAAAGCTCTATAGAAATAATATAACATAAGAGTGAACATAGTTCGATTTAAATATTTTTAAGCCTATTTTCAAATTAAACATTTAAAGTGGTTGAAATCTTTAAAATCATTTCACTTTCAAACAAAATCAAACAAATTATTTTTTATGGTTCGTTTTGGTTCAATTTCAAACCTTGATTTATCTATAGACATAAAAATAATGCATTTCAAATAAGTTAAATTAAATATTGGTCAAAATATAATTACATCACTTAAAATTGGAACTTTTAAAATGTTACAATGTATTAGTTGTTTTAAATAATATGTTTATTAATGAATGACAATTATACTATTGTACTCTTATTTGTTATCATCATTGTATCCCTTACAGCCTTAATCAACTCTATAAATATGAAATTTTGATTTTCAATAAAACACACAAGTTTAATGACCCTGTGTTTCATAACACAAGTATCAATGTTCCTGTTTGCGTCTTTTTCTTTTTACTTTTACATATATTTTTTTTAAAAAAAGTGAAATTATGAGGGCAACGATTAGGTCATAACATGTATTCTGCAATTTAAGTTCCACAGGATAAATTTGTTCATAAGTAAAATTTCAACTTATTTTCACACTATAGTTTATATTTAAGATCAGATATCCTTATAGTTTATATTACTACATTGGATCTCTCTCTCTCTCTCTCTGTATATACTGATTTCGTTTCAATAGTTATTGAAGTCTTTAGGATGTGTTTGAGCCACATTATTTTAAAAGAATGTATTATGAAATAGTAGATTGATGGAGAATGTGTGATTGAAAAATAAGGAAAAATTATAAATGTGATGAAAAATATTATTTTATTGAAAAATGTGTTGTTGAAATTGAGTGGAAGAATGAAAATAAAATATTAATTGAGAATGTGTGGTTGAAAAAGAAGGAAAAGTTATTGATGTGATGAAAAATATTATTTTATTGAAGAACGTGTGATTGAAAATGAGTAGAAGAATGAAAATGAAAATTTTAATGTGTACCAAACGTGGGCTTAAAACCTAAACCAAATTCTTTCTAAATGGTTTGGTTAGCCTGAAACATTGACAAGTCCACGTGAATTCAAACCAACATTTCAAACCCACAGTTCAATTAAGTTTTGCGATTTGACCGTTTTTGTGTGTGTGTTTGTAGACAAGAACGTGATAAATTAAGATTATTTAGTGATTACAATGATCATTTGATGCCACTGTTCGAATTGAGACTCTTTTAATAATTTTGAGTTGTTATTTTAAAAAGAAATAAATAATGGATAAAGAAAAATGGTCTTTTTTTCCAAGTAGGGCTAGGTAATAGAATAAAGTTATTTTTTATTAGCTGAGATGCACCATCGATATGGTGGCAATGAATTGTTGATCCACTGTTCAATGGAGTTTTGATGCACTTTAATATTTTACACTCCGTTTGGAGCACATTTTCATTTCATTTCAAAAAAAATATAACCGTTAGCTATCAAATTTGGATCTCATCTGTGAGATGAAGGTCAAAAAAAGTGGCTGCCTCTTCATTTCCAACGACTATATTTTTCATTTTTTTGAATTAAAAATGTGCCATAAACAGGGGCTTAGACATGAAATAGATTATTCATTATCATTTAACACATGGATTTTTTTTTACACCAAAAAAATGAATTGGGCTAGGGATTGAACGACCCAACTCAGACCCCCTACATCCGTCCCTGCAGTTCACTTTAGGAGGGCCTTGCTAATCATGCGTGGGCTAAGATAATGTGATGCTTTGCTTGAGAAGATATTGTCGGGCATATGCAAATAAAAGTCCCCAACTAGTCATGTCGATGGTGTTAAGTTTATAAAAGATTCAAATACTTCATTTTGTTGGAAAAAATGGGTGATTTGAGTGTAGATAAATCATCAATTAACATAACAATTTTAAATAACATGAAAATACAATTCAATAATAACATAAACATAACTAGAGAGGGTCACGAAAGCAAGGCTTAAGGAGTTACGTTAAGAATGCTATCCTAAAGTCGTGTTGATTCTTTCGACATTATGCATCTTCAAGATAAAACTTATATGACTCGGTCGATTCTCCTTCTATGGGCACGATCATAAGGAAATAAAGAACGAGCATTTATCGAATTGTCAAAATATAGGAAAATAGTATAAAATATAGATGTAGTACTTTTTCAAGTTATGTTTTCTCATGTTATGTATCTCAATGAAAATCACTCCCTTTTATAAGGATAAGCCCCCACAATCGTGAATATTAAACCAATTAAAATGCAAGTTACAATATGAATTATGATGTTTTTAATTTGTGTTAAAATTAAAAATTAATCAAACCATAAAATTAAATGGTTTTAATATTGAAAGGTTAAAACTTCATTTTTATGTTACAATACATTTAAGTCTATGCTTGATTCAGATTAAAATTTGATTTTAAATAAAGTTAAAGTCAAACAATCAATATCCACTACATATTTCATAGGTACCGCAACTTTTCAACCACACATTTCAAAAACTTTATCACAATCTACCACAAATCTAATTTTAATCCCCACCAAATACTATTTAAGAAGTTAACCTAAATCTTAATTAGTCCCAACATTATATGATGCATATGACATGCCATACATTAATGTTGATAATTAATTGTTGTAACCAATTTTAATTTGAATTCTTTTGAAATTACGTACGAATTTAAATTGCTAAAATGGATAGCTCATAGCCTTTGCATTTATGCAATTGTTACATTATACGATAAACTTATTGTCATCGGACCAACAATTATTGTTGTTTTCCATTCTTCTCAGTTATGGCCATTATTGTACATATCATTTGCATTAAATCTATGTCCCTATATATAATAAATGAATGTCCATGTAACCATGCCACGATAAATCAATTGTCCCTTTATCTCCATGGTACACTTACACTTCAAGTAATTAAAGGCGGTCTCACGTTGCTCTCTTAGCGCACTTGCGTTATTTAGTGTTGCGGGTGTTAAGAGATAAAATTTCACATCGAATAAAAATAAAAACATATACTAACTTATAAAGGGTTGTGTTACTCCCATTAATAATGTTGACCTTTTGAGTTGGAACCCCGAATCTTAACATGGTATCAGAGCCCATTACGCTTTAACGAGTAATTCGATCTGACTAAAACTAAAAACAAAAAAAAATAAAATTGAGTACACGAATTTCAAGATGGTCTGCTCAAACGAGCCACCATCTTGCCGAGACATGTTAAAGGATAAAATCCCACATCGAATAAAAATGAAAACATAGACCAACTTATAAAGGGTTGTGTTACTCCTCTTAATAATGTTGATATTTTGAGATGGAACCCCAAATCTTAACGGCAGGTTGACTCACATTGCTATCTTTGTTTGCTTATATGACTATGAGCTGGTTCGATAAATTTTTTGCTTTTGCTTCTACTTTTTGTAGAAGTAGTCTCTATTTTGGTCGGAAAATGTACTTCTAAAAACGTATTCAAATAAATTTAAAAGCAACTTTTGATTTTTCAAAATCTTGTCAAATTGGTCCAACGTATTCAATATTAATAAGAAAGAAACAAAAACTGGCAATAAAGATGATGGAGCGCTAAGCATAATTAACAATAAAACCTCTACAAATCCAACAGAGAGTCTAAGAAAATCTCGAAAGCATCAGCCCTCTACTTCAAAAATACCTTTTGAAGAATACAAGAGTTCATTCTCTTCCCGTAAATTGATGTTTTTTTGTACGGAATAACAAACAAGTACTGTCCCATTGGTAAAAGAATTGATCAAAGCCAGAGAGCTCCAGCTTCCTTGAGAAGTGGGACTAATGTGCCATTAATATGTGAAGCCATAACTCTGTCCATAGTACCAACAAGTTTGCCGCCGATGAACACCACCGGCATGGCCGAGGAGCTTCCGAGAAGCGTCATGAGTGCCCTCTCAATTTCTTTACCACGGGGATCTTGATCTATCTCGTGAACACTTGGGTTGACTCCCATGCCACAGAAGAGCCTCTTCACTGCATGGCACATACAGCACGTACTCACGCTGAATATCACCACCGCGCTACCGGTGACCAGCCGCCTCACCCTCTCTAGCGAGTCCGACGCCTCGCTTTGCCTCGTTGAACTATACATCTTAGTATATTTTGCCTGTTTGCCAATTCGGATGATGAGTGAAATAATGAAAAGGATGAGGCCAATGAGGGGGTATATATAGATTATAGGGTGGGCTGCTTGTCCGGTTATTGTCTGCGGTAGGAGACGGCTATAATTAATTTCATTAGATAAGGAAATTAATATTTATTTTTTGGGCACGTAAGCATAGTCTGTATTGTACTAGCTAGTGTATATTATGAGATGTCATGTAGTAGCAATATATTTTGTGTAAGTACGTATGTAGAAACAGCAAAGACAATCTAATTGTGGGTGCTCGAATTAATGAGATTTTTCTGTGACCTTAACGTGCACATTGCCTTCTTTTTAATTGATTTTGAATCATGCAAGGTACACGAGAACTGTTACTCAATGCTGACTGCCAACTTGCTTTTATTACACACCCGCCAGCCATTTAGCAATAAGTTGTTCTATGACGTGAATCGTGTCTTGCTATTTGTTAAGGAGAGTTAGTATAGCAGCGATGTGATAAGGGGACGCGTCAAATGCGACAACAGATCTTAAAAATATTACAACTAACGAATTGCGCTCGACGCACGGGAAATGTTTTCTAGGGTTAAAGTCGTCATTAAAAGTTGGTATTGTAACTCGAGTTCAGAATAAAATTTTATAGTGAAAATTAGAGTTGGGTTCTCCAACTCTTTAAAAGTGACATGATATTTAACGTCCATATTGTTGATTTCAAACACGAGGGAATCCAATCTAACACGGTTAATTAAATAGATTAGGGAACCAAAACCCCACTTCAGAAGGTTGGAGAGTCGTTTCTACACTACTTGAAAAGTTGAAAGGTTGGAAAGTTAATTTTCTCCGGTTATATTAAGCCTTTCGGATTTCATTTCATTTTACTAAATTCTACTTTTAAAGAATTGAGTGGTTGACAAGTATGCAGTACTTGTGAATAATACGAATGCGTGATAAAAAATAATGATTTAACTTTGTAAAAAAAAAAAACTTAAAAGAAGAAAATGAAATTCGGCTAAGTTACTAATGAATTCTAAATACCATATATATATATATATATAACCTAAATGCAAAAACCTTTGGATAAGGAAGTTGGTTCATTGAATTTGAAACCTTAACCTTGACCGAAGTACCGATCACTATTTACTGAAGAATTGAATAAAACCAACCGGCAACCATTGTCGTACATCAATCATGTTATATGTATTTTTTTTTTTTACATCATTGTTTATATTGTGACACGTGGCAACACACAATTAGACAATTTTTTTATTTTTTTTTAAGAAAAAGCTTTTATCGCCAAAATTTTTTGAAAATAAAATGGACGTAAACAAAGATGTAACGGAGATGATGTACATTCGGCATTATTGGTCGTACATTATTGTTGTCATAATGTCGTCCTGTTCTTTTTAAATGTAAGCATATATTGTTGTTTAAAGTATATGAATAGGGCAGAACAAGATATTAATATGTTACCTGCAATATCCTTAAAACGAATGTATCTCTTAATTAAACGCACGCCAAAAATTTAATGCGAAGGAACATCCATCAATATTTTGACTTATTTCACGCTATTAAAAACCCTTCCAATTTATACATGTAACAGTAGTCCGTCCATTCAATTCTTTCTGAAAATGCATAAATATATAACTAAACTGGTCATGGGGGATTTTATGTGGGGTTAACTGACCCTACATAAATTTTGAATTTTTATTTTTTTTATTTGCTCGACTTTTTTCCTTCAACTTCAATTTCTCTGAAAACTCGAATCTCATTCTTCTCTCAATAACTAGATTTGTATTTTTATCAAATAACAGCCTTTTCTTAATCGGTTTGTTTGAGTTGACGTCGAGACCGACTACCTTTTTTTCTTAATCCACGATTTGACACACAATTAGATTGGAGATTTGACGATTGAATGATTGTCCAATTGTGTATGATGAGGACAGTGTATTTGATAATATGGATAGCGATATATTTTACGATTATTTCAAAGTAAGAAAATGCGTAGGCAATATTTTTATTTCAAAGTAAGAAATGTATTGAATTATTTCAATTAATGTTATATTGCTTGAAAAAAACGGTAACTTAAATTTGACCACACAATGAAAAATATTTGGCTTCATCACTGAAGATGGTCAAGGTGTTTATTAATAGGGGTGTAAGCGGTCTGATTTTTGTGGTTTTTGACAAATTTTCAAACCAAACCGTTTAAACCGGTTTGAGAAAAACTCAAACCTAAACCAAACCATTTTGAACGGTTTGAAAAAAACTCAAACATAAACCTAACGGTTTGGTCCGGTTTTAAACCACCGGT